>SSNR01000011.1:2058535-2078357 GCA_006937965.1 Callopanchax toddi
GGGGGGGGGGGGGGGGGGGGGGGACATGGGGAGCGTTAAATGAAGCAATTAATAAAATCATTTTCTACCCGGCTAAGGAGATAACAGCTTGGCACAGTACCGCAAGCCCATCAACACAACCCCCTCGCCTCCTCACCACTCATTTCAGCTTAAGGAAGACCCACACCGCTGCCCCTCGTGGACCACTAACAGAGAGAGAGGGAGGAGAGGCATGGAAGACTACCAGCTCCTTTTGGAGTTTCTCTGATTCTGCTCATAGCAGCTGACACTAGAGGGCAGTGTGTAACTGTCAGCAAACTACTGGACACACACATACACAAAAACACACACACAAACCTAGAGCACAAAGCAGCCTGCATCACTGAACACAACAAACAAAGCCAGAGGAACAGCAACACACACACATGCACACACACACTCATTGTCATTCCTTGCTAACATTCCAGAGAGAGCAGTGGTAGCATTAGGTCTCCTGCTTGCTCATGGTATATATCACAGCAGCACGTCAGCTCTGAGACGGGAACACGCCATCCTCCACGTATAGGAGGGGTGGTTTCTCCCCAAACACACACACACACACACACACACACACACACACACACACACACACACACACACACACACACACACACACACACACACACACACACACACACACACACACACACACACAAGGATTTCAATAGTTTAAAGTGTCACCAAATGGTGTTTATATGCCTTACAGTGCAAAAGTTTCAGGGACATCCTGAACAGTGAAGGTCTAAATTCACACTGAACAGCAAATCCAAACACCTGAACATCTAGAAAAATCATCAAGTAAAAAATAAATTCACTGACGGTTCTTAGATTTTGTTTGGTTTCCTAAACAATGCTACTTTAAAGCAATACTGGACAGTTTTTAACACTTTAAGTTAGAGCATTAAAATTGATCTCACTGATTATTTAGTTAGAAACTTGCAGTTTCATGTTTTACAGCACTCTGCACCCCTCTACTGGCCAGATACAGCACTAGACAGTTTTGAGCCCCGGCCCGTACCTCGGCCGATGATGTCACCTTCTGCTTTACGGCAGAACCGGTCTAACGACGCTAGGGGGAAGATCTCCTGCTGAGGAGGGATCGTTTCAGCAAGCGTATCACAGTTTAACCAGTCTGATTATTAACCACATGGTGAAAAATAGTAGAAACTAATGTTCTGAAAGATTTTCTCAACACCTCACAGATAAATAAATCCGTGGAATTTATGACGCACGACCCGCATGAAACATCAACACCGGACTGGATTAGCCTACACCCAGGAGCTAGCTGTTATCCTAGCCGCGATGTTTTGCGCCAGGCGCCAGCCAAACGAGATCTAAAGTCCGTCAGATCTTAGCCGGTCTACAAGGGACCCGGGGGTTTTGCTCACCAGCAGACCCTAAAGTCTCGTCAGGTTCGCGCTGAATTACATGGTTCGTTTTATTCTGCTCACACACACGTGAAACGCACACCTGTATGCTCGGACAGCTGAGAGAGAGGCAGAGAGAGAAAGACTGTTTATGAACTTATAATATTTATACATTCAAAAGAAATGTAAAAACAACAACTTGTCTGACAGATTATTAGCTGAAAAGCTGATAGACTGGGCTGGAAAAAAGTTCAGGCGTGAGATGATTTACGACAGCAAAAGTGAAACTTTCAATCGTAGCCTTATACTGCCCCCTACTGGTTAAAAGTTGCTCAGTGCTGCTTTAAAACAACCTGCTCATCCCGTTCTGCACACGTAAGTTCTGAGGATCAATCTGCACAACGAATAAAGCTCACAAGCATAAATGTTATTCATGTGATGCTTCGAGCTTCTGCACTTAAAAAAAACTCAAAGATTTTATATGTTATTCTACCCCAAGTATTTATAGTTCATATATTGTCTTTCAAAGCTTCTTCAGTGGATTTTAATGTCTTTATGTGGTTTCTTGTCTTTCTGATCATGTGACTCTTTAAATTAGTATTTATAATGGTTTTCTATAACCTGATCCCTTGATGGGTTACTGATTATTAGAGACACATTACATTTTATACATTATACAGTTTTTGTCTAATAATTGTGATATTTTCTGGGATACGTGTAGTCTATCTGTTTGTTTCCAACCTTTTGGATGATTCTAGATGAAATTTGCAAACAGTTATGTGACAATAAAATGAGTTGTTTTTATAATGATAGCAGATGTTCTTAGTTTGAAGAAGAGAAAGTTCTAAAATTGAATAAAGTTTATGCACAGGAGCTCTACTGATGTGTGTTTCAGCTCATTCAGGGGCTTTTTGTCTGATTTGATGTTTTATGCTTCAAGGTTTGTGGACAAAACTAGAAAAAAGAAAAGTTCTGCCAAAAGTAGATTTACTTTTTTTTATTGAGTCAAAAACAAAAGACCGAAGACGTTGCAGCTAAATGCTGCTTATTTAATGCATAAATGGTTTGATTTAGTTCTGTTTTTAAACACAGCTACAGTATCTGATGCACACGTATTATTGTTAATATTTGTATACTGAAAATTCCTTTTGAAAGTATCTGTTTTTATTAAAGGAACAGAAAAAATGTGAAATATTAGGATTTATTAGCCTCTAATTGGTTTGATATTTTCTTTACATGTTGAGATGAGATAGACACATTTAAAAAATAATCATTAACTTCATTTTTTGCACAGTTTTAACCTTTTCACAATATTTTAATAAGGCTATTAAAAGCTGTTCAGTACTGCTGCACTGTAACGTGTGTTTTTGTTGTTTTTTTTTTTTTTGCGCTATGCTGAATCCGTGCAGCATCCTGAAACTAAAAAGTTTCACACAGATGTGTGTGTGTGCCAGGAGCAGTTGCTTACATCTGTCTCTGAAGTGATAAACCCTCCAGTTTGGACACATTGGGCTGATAGGCGTGACACGTGCACAGTAGGAGACAAAGGCTACGGCCGAATCACCGTTTAACTCGCTGCAAACAGTGGACGGGGAAAACATTTGCCTTCGTTTTTAAGTCCTTCGAGGAGAATCGTTAGAAATCATTTTTACTGCTGTCCTCTGGAGGATGAGCGGTGATGATAAGAGTGAAGGATGGCCTCTCGTCTCGCTGGTTTTATTTCAGGTAGACGTGAGAAGACCTGCCAGAACACTTATCTGAATCCTTTAGTGTGTCTTTTTGAACATTTGATTCAAAGTGCTCTTTCACATGTGCTAGAAAAAGACTTTTAAATGTTAGTCTTTTTTTTTTTAAAGAGAGATTTTCCAAACAAAACCTGTTGGCTTCTTTTGTCAGGTGGTTGAAGAAGAGTTTGAACACTTTTAGATCATTTCTAGGATAAAAAGTTCAGGCAAAAATGAAATCTGTCATCCAGTGGAGATAAAAACAAACAACGTCCCTGATCAAAATACTAAAGGAACCTCATCAAATACCTAATAAACTCAAAACATGGATTTTATTTCTTTGTGTTTTGTGCAAACAGCAGTGTTTGCTGCTACAATGCAGAAAACAGAAGATAAAGGAGGAAAGGGAAACGGTTTGTGGAAACTACCAAAATAAAAGTCTTTTTCTTTTCAGGAGCTACAGAAGATACTGCTATAAGCACTCACATTAGCATCACTGATGTTAATTAGCATATAGGTATTACAGCCGATAACAGGTGTGGAGCAGGAAAAAAGGACCTTATTGTGAAAGGTTTCCCCTTACAGGAAGTATGACGGGCTGATTTATCAGTTAGTTGGGATCTTCAAAGATTTAATTCAGTTCTTCACAGTCAAAATGAGCATTTTAACTATCAAAAATACATTTTATTTTAAATATCTGAAATTAACAACTCCTCAGGTTTATCTAATGAAATATAAGAAACAAACAAAAGTAGCCCTGTCCTGTAAATAACGAGATATCTAATATTCACACAGAAGAATTAAATCACGTGTGTGTATCTGCCTTATAGTTTAGCCAGTAACCGTTAAAGAATTTGTGTAAAGAACCTCTGATATCTGAACCATCTGTAACAAGGATAAGTTTTCAGTTTTACCATAAATAAATAAAAGTAAAATATTAAAAGTATTGGGATTAAATGACTCATAGATTCACCCCGTGCCTGCAGTGTGTAAGCTTTGAACAAGTTCTCAGATTTACCTCTGATTGCTGGTTGCTTGATCTTGAATGTGTAATTAAACCAGATCCTTCTGTTGTGCTTTTTAGTGTCCCTGAAAATCAGCAATTACCTGCAGTAAGACCGGCAGCCTTGGAACTTACTTTTTAGGGGGCAGGTAAACAAATCCGCTCGAGTATGAAAGACGCTGCTCCGGCCCAACTGGTCTACAGGCCTAATGGAACTTTTTTGATTATTGATTTTGATCCACCACATAGAGATTGCAGAATCATGTCGGGAGAGACTTCTGGGGTTTTGTCTGGATCACATAACTAGAGAGGACAGCCTGCCTTTTCCTTGTTTGTGGAAAAACTCCTGACATCTCAGTGTCCTCTGCTGGTTTTTTCTTCCCCCCTGTCATTAACTCTGTCACCCCCCCTCCCCCTATCATCTCCCCTTTTTCTTGTCCTCCCCAGAGGGCCATGATGCAGCAGGAATGGACTTTTACAGAGAGGAAGATGATACACCAAACGTATATCCCACACACGTTACTTTCTATTTCTACTGTCTGTCTGGTTTCCTCGTTTAGCTTGTGTTTGATGCAGGATCCTTCAGCCAGGTTCAACATGAGCTTCTGTTCTAACTCACCTGGGATCAAACTCAGGTGGTTTACTGTAGATTTTTATAAGATTACATTTTTGAGTGGTAGCTAATGAATGTAATCCCTGATTATGTTTGTCTCCATTAACAGATCTGCTGATTTTCATCAAAACTGCTTAATTGTGTTTGATCATCGTTTATAAAGATGGACGGCACATCTCTGTCTAGTTTTGTTGTTGAAAAGTGACATTTTGCGTTTCTGAAACCAAAGATTGACACTTGTGATTTTGGGCTCCCTCACCCATATTCATCACAACTAAACATAAATATCTGAAAATGAAGCAAAAAGGCAAAAACATTGGGTAATTTGGTTTGAGGTGTGTTTTTCTTATTTCATTATGTCCCATCATTAAAGCGGCACTCTGGAGCATTTTTCTCTGTATCAAAGTTTTCTAAATGTTTTAAATGATATTTCAGGTCTAAACTATGATCTATGGGTTGAGTTCCACAACATCTGTCATTCTGATGAAGACCCTCCTTCCTCCTAGAGACCCCTTTCCATTATTTCTTGCCGCCGACATTTTTCAGCCAATGAAATTCAAATGTCTGCATTCTCTCAACATGCACGCGCATCGACCAAACCTGTACCAGTAGGGGGCGCTGTCGTACAGGACGCTCCGTGTGTTTCTCTGCCGTCTCAGCCGTTCACTGAGGACTCACGGCTCATTTCTACTAAAAACCTACCCATTCTCCAGCTAAAGATGGATTTATTTTTATTTTTAAACCTTTCACCTCACAGAATGGCAAGGCTTGACAGGGTTATGCGTTTATTTTGGTCAGAAAGTTCATCCAGGGCCGAGTCAAGTTCAGCTTCAGAGTCCAGCAGCAGCTCTCTGCTAACAGAGCTAATATCAGAAGCAGCAGGGACAGAGAGGGCTCTTCAGACCCTCGTAGTGTTGTTGGAATAAGATTGTGAACTGTGAGTGATTAAACCCTACACATTGAGCTGTACAGTTCATGTCCGAAGTATATGCGCCGCGCGCACGCGCGCACACGCGACCGGACGCGCGTGTCGAGATGTTTTGAGGAGGAGCCTTTGGACGCTAGATTCAAAAACTGCTCTCCTGATGAAATCCTCCGGAGTGCCGCTTTAACACAAGAGGATAAGACTTAAACTGGAACCAGCCACTAGAGGGCGCTCCTTTTGGTTTAGCTTTAAAGGCACACTTTTATGGCTTATTTTTAGCCCCCCCCCAGTGTTTGTTTTTAATCACCGTATTAAAATCGAACTGGGGACCCCTCCCCTCGCTCTGCGCCCGACCGTGTTTTCAATCAACAGATAAAAGTTTTCCTTGTTTCTTTGGAGACTCCGCCATGATGAACATGATACAATAGATCTCTTAGCAAATATTTATGACGTCTGTCTTCAGCTCGTCTTGAGCAGGTTCTAATGTGTACACATGGATTGCCGTAAAGCGTTACTGCTTCTCGCGAGATACGTGACTTTGTGAGACTTCAGGGCACCGGACCAGAGACTTTGAAGTTGCAAGAGTGGTATTCTGGATGCAAGCAGCAGATGGGGCTGAGTGACTTTTCATTGGTCATATTAGCATAAAAGATTTAGAAATATGAAAAAGTTACTTAGTGTGCCTTTAACTTCCATGTAACGTTTCTGTTTCTAGTTGTTATATACATTAAATTGGCAAAAGTATTGGGACGCCCCCCACCAAATCAGTGAATGCAGGTGTTCCAATAAAGATGTTGAGGAACCCTTTAGGAAGATTTAGACCAGACACTGTGAGCCAGACGTCCTCAGAAACATCAGATCCTCACAGATGTGCTTCTGGAAGAACTGTTCTGGCTGCTAACTGTGTGTTCAACCCCACAGATTAGGAATTGTAGGTCATTAAAGTTCACATGAAGGTGGAGGTTCTAATAATTCATGTTTATGTTCTGCTTCACTATCTTGAGGGCTGGCACACGCTGTGCAAATATAAAAATCTAAATCGCCAAAGACTTGTCGCTGACATCTCGATAGTGACCTGATGCAGAACTTAATGGATGCTGGACTGTGTGATTTCTTGCTAGTTGTATTATGTTGCCACCCACAGCAGGTTTTCTTTGAGGTTTTTGCTCCTATATGCCTCTTGTTGAAGATTCAAACAACTGGATCAAGTCATAGTTTTGGTTTAAGAGTCTTTCTTCTCAGATGTTTAGAAAACAGAACACAGAACCATTAATCTAACTTTAGAGGACCACTGGAGCTCCTCATCCCCCCTCTCAGGGCTGAAGCCAGAGCAGCGCTGGGGTCGTCTATGTTAATTACTATGATGCCAGCGCAACTCATTTCTGCCACACATGCGTCACAAGAGCAGTGCACGCAGGTGAGTGTGCACATGTCTCTGAGATGTGTGTGTGTGAGAGAGAGAGAAAAACAATCATTTCAAAGACAAGGGGAGTGTAGAGAGTGAGGAAATGTCATGGAGAAAGATGCTGGAGGAGAGAGGAAAGGGAGGAAAATAAAACTGACCCAGAGTTCAGTTGAGAGATGACTACAGCGGCAGGAAAATTCAGTTTACTGCACATAATTCATGCACATCTCTACATGGACAGCTGAGTGACTTCGCCCCCCACACACACACACCCCGGTGTGACTGAGGAGGAGCGATGAGAGTAAGATCTCAACAATGTGGGAGGAGGAAAATCTGCATCCCCCTTCATTATAACGAATGAATGTGTTGCAGAAAACTCAGTAGCCTGCACTTTCAGCACGGACCGCAGCCATTGTTTCACCAGGGAATGAATGTAAGCTCCACCAGCGAGCAACGTGTGAAGCTCCAGCTCGAGCTGAATGATGCAATCCGACACCTTAATACGTGCTGCTTTATTGGTAACGGTGTCAGCTTGATTTAAGGAAACCTGATGTTGAGGTTAGAGCAGAGAGAGAGGCTTGTCTTTGACGTTTTGCACCGTGAAGTCCCACAGTTTACACCGTTATGTTTTTGTTTTCTTCATCTTCAGCTCCCCTTGTTTAGATCACCTGAGCTACGCAGAGAGATTGGAGGATGGAAGAGAAACTAAAAGTTCCTCTCCTTGTGCTCCTGTCTGTCTGTCTGTCTGCCTGTCTCTCTGTCTTGTGCGGTCTATTTTTGGAAAGCAATGTCACTCACGCAACACCATCAGATAGTTTTTTCCCTGGCCTGCTCACAGCTCATACATCATTAACACTCTCCACGACCCCAGCACACACACACACACACACACTGCACGGTGCACGATCTGCTGTCAATCAACCTACAAAAAAAAAAAAGCTTCCATAGTCTCACATTAGATACGGTGTTGAGTAAATAAATGGGAATCTGGGCAACATGCTTACAGCAAACAGTTGGTTTAATGACTCCTTCATGGGATAAACTAAACATATTTAACTCATTCATAAAGACCAGACGCTGCTTATGAATGAATGTCTTTTGATATTAGTTTGACAAATATGTCCGTTTAGTTCATCTCCATTAAAACAGGATGAAAAATCAAGATTTGTGACTTTTTTTTTGTAGAGGAATGCAATGCATTATGGGAAATGCATTTTTATTACTCCCATGAAGTGAACCTAATTGACTTGAGCTGGACTGTTCTTATTTTAAAGCAACTGGAGTGAATTATTGAATTCAACTGAATGAAATGTAGATGTAGAGATGACCTTTAGTAAAACTGAGCTGAGTCGAAATGAATGAAAATATAATTAAATCAATTTAGTCATGTTAATGAAACGATAACAAGAAAAAACTACGTTGTTCTCACACTGTGAGACAAAATAAGACAAAATCACTTCAAAAGGCAAAACCCCCACCACTCATGGGTTTAGCAATTTTACAAAAACAGACATAAAAAGTCAAAAAAGAAAGAAAAACATCTGGAACAGATCCAAGCTGCTTCTCCATATTTTTAAAAACTTTTAACGCCACTGATTGATTTTGTATTTATCAAATATACAGAAGCATTACAAGTTTTGTACTATTCCTTTAAAGGATTTGCATGATGTCACCATCATCTACAGAAACTTTCATACATTTTAAATGCTTCTGAAGCTGAGGCTCATGGGAAGAACCTGACTTTCACATCTTTTAACTAAAAATAATTATTTGTCACAAAAACAGCAATTTTAGACAAATTGAAATTCTTTATGCTTCCTTCACCAACCTCTTCAGAGACGAGGCTGGTTTAAAAACCCGGTTTTGAAAATGCTACCGCTACGTTTAATGAGCGTCAAACAGGGTTGTCTCCAAACAGCAGCCAGTGAGCAGCGATGAGAAGAGAAATCAGAAAAAGAAAGAGCAAACGTCTCCTCGTCGACGCTCTAAACGAGTGCGTATTATTTGTGCACAAAGCATCAGAGAGAGCAACAGGGGCCAACTACCCGACAACTCGTGGACATATGGGGCAGAGGCAGAGGAGGGAACACATCTGGACAGGGATTAGGACAGCTAAAGAGGCTAAAAAGGAAGAGGAGACAGGAGGATGGGTTTAGCGTAGGCTAAATGAGGGGGGGGGAGGGTCTGACGATGACAGCAGACTGATGAAGACGTAGTCTCAGGGAATGTTCTTACTTGAAAGAAGCCTGGAGGCATGGGTCCTCCTGGCATGCCATCATTGGGTGGCATGTTGCCCATCACTGGACTGGGAGCAGCGGCCGCACTCTGAAAACACACAGGAGAGCGCACAATTCATTTTCTCAGCATTTCTGTTAAATGGAGCAGCAAAAAGTTACAGGACGAAGGTGCTAAAATATTCCCGCATGTGCCAAAATTATTAGAAAGTGTGACATTGTTCGGTGCAGAACTTCAAACAGTGATTGTGCTCTCTGAAACAAATAGTTTTTATGGAAATCTGATGACAACTGATGAGAATATGATTGGCTGGTATGCTGATAAATTATATGAAGTTACACAAAACTACGTGGTGTTAGATTTTATTAGCAAAAAATGAGACATGAGCACAAATCAGGCGAGTTTTCCTCTTGAATCTGCATGTGATCCCTTCCTAAATATAACATATTTCTGGCTATATGATGTTGATCTTTTCTCTCAGTTATATCAATTTTAAACAGTGAAGAGAATGTGACACTTGCTGCTCGGATTTGAACAGTTTTTATATTTTTGCTGACAATGGCTGCCATCCTGGGATAGATGGATGGGAATAAAAAGTCGGACTTGGTTACACTTAACTACCTTCACCACAAGCTGCCCAAATGCGACCTTTAAACACAGAGGTGGCGGATCAGAAAATTCTCACACGAATCTTTTCGAAAATAGTGTCAATATTCCCATTTCATCAGTCATGAACTCATTCCCACAAAACGCACAAACAGAGACCTTCCCGTGACCCAACTGGATTGTCGTTCGCTCCCTTCGCAACCAATCCCATGATGCTTCAGCTGACCTGCACAGCACAGACGCTAACTAACAGGCCCCGGGGCCATGAAGCAGGACACACACATTCACACACAACCCCAGCGAGTGAGTGAGTGTGAATCTGTGAGACTAAAGACAAAATATAAAGTCCAACAGAAATAAAATAAAATATTTGAACTGATGGGTTTATGTGAAGATGAAAATGACTCAGGAGGAAATAAAGTTGTCTGAAACGTGACTTGAGGATGAGCGGTCCTCAGCAGCCCACTACAGTGAGGTCACAGTGTGAACTCTTTCAGATCCTAGTATCAGTCCGAGGTGCCGATCACAGCATTTTCCACCGATCAGTATCAGAGTCCACAATCAGCTTCCGGTCTCTAATGTTGACCTACTTTCTATGTTTTACATTAGTCATGTTGTAATACTGCACCAAGTCTTCGCTGAGCCGGAGGAAAGAACCACTTTCAGCCAATAATGTGCTTTCATTAGGACCTGGAGGCGGGCTTGAGGAAACCAACAACCAATGAGCACCTTGTTGTAACTCTCTGAGTAATTTGGACTTCAATAGGAATAAAACTTCAAATGATCAGTGGAATATTATGAGCTCATAGTCTGTCATCTTCCTGTAGTTTGTAGGTGTTTTTAAAGCACCAGTTAGGTGGTAAAGGTGGGTCAGGACACTCCAGAGTGCTGCCTGTTACAGTCGCTGTTTTCTATTAACACTAATTGTGTGCATCAACCATTCACAACAACAATAACACAACAACCAGAGATCACTGAAGACAGCATTAATCAACACTGACTGTTGTCTAAAACAGCCTTTATCCCAAAACGGTGACACTAGGACATCTGTTTGTAAGAACCACCAGACAAATCCTGTGATCTGTGTAGATGAACTCTCTCCCTAGACTGTGATCCTCTATAGAAATACACATGCAATGATTTTAGTAACTTATACTGTAATTATGGTCTGTTGTCTGTAAGTCTGTGCTGTAAAAAGTACCAGATAGAGACTTGTATCCGCAAATAATTAATCAAATCAGTTCCAAGGGCAAAAACTCATCATCCTTGATACAATACGTACAATATGATACAATGTAAAAAATTGTTTTGGTCTCACAGACTTTTAAAGCAAACATACACAAAACAAACCACAAATCTTTGATTCCCAAGTTGTTAATCTTAGAAGGACGGCACAAAACTGAATTTAGGGAACCTTCTTATTCTTTTAAACAATACTGCACCCAACTTGCTAACTATTACTGTAAAAGAGTTCCCATAACAGAAACCCCTACCTGAACCCAAACCCAGCCCGGTCCAAATGATTTACAGCCTAAAGGGACTGTGCTCTTTCTCTGCAGACCTTGGGTTGGTGTGTTATTACCTGAACTGATCTGCGTGGGCCCATTGTGAGCTCTGGTAATAATTACTGAAAGATAAACATGTTTTTTTGAGTCAAGATGGACTGTGTGAAGTGTGAAAATGAGATGCTGCTCTTTTCAGTCGCTGCTGATTATATCCTAGTCTGTGGCAGTCCTTTTCAAATCTTTTCATTTACTTTGAATGGTGTCTACTTTTTTTATTTTAAGAATTACATTTTGAACCTCTATAGGAAAAATGACAAATTAAACATGTGTGAAACCAGCTTTATGAAGGGAGCAACTTTGTTTCACATTTCACACCAAAAAACAAATTGGGAACAAAGACTCAGCTGATCTCGTAATTCATCCTTTTTCAACATCGGAGCAGCCAGGGCTGATTCAGAGACGTCAGCAAAACAATAGGCTAAATTCAGGATATTTTTAACCACGCAGTGTACCCAGTTAACCAGCTGTGGTGTTTCTGAGAGCACTGGGAGATCAGCAGCAACAAAGAAAAAAGACAAAGGCGATAAGAGAGAGAAAGAAACGGAGGATGAAATGAAAATGAGCAGAGAGCGAGAGAGAAGATGCTTGGATGGGTGGCACAGCGTCTCACGGAGAGGAGGACGAGTGAATGGAAGAGGTGCTGCTGGCATGAAAGTATGTGTGACGAGCATGTGAGTGTGTGTGTGTGAGAGAGAGAGAGAGAAAGAGAGAGAGAGCGTGTGGCTGCCTGCCTCAGCCAGCCAACGAGGCTCCACAGTATTCAGGTGAAGCAGCAGCAAAAGGCCCCTTCTCCTAGTTGCCATGACAACCCCGACCTCAGCTCCTGCTCTCCAGTGCCCATTAAAACCCTCAGGCCGTCAATCATCAGCATGGCCAGGGAGCAGAGAGAGAGGGAGGGGAGGAGAGGGAGGGACGGAGTGAGAAAAGAAAGAAAAGAACGAGAGAAGAAAGAAAGGAACGGAAAGACGTGGAGTTTTAAAGCAGCTTGTAGCTTTTGATAGCTGCCCTGTTTGCCACAGCTATCTGCCTCTTTTCCCCTCTCCCTGCACACAAACAAACCCGATACCTGCACAGTGTTAACTCCTCACACACACACACACACACACACATCCTCCTCTTAGTAGCTCCACATCTGCTGATAATCACACCACGATCCATAACATGGCTTCATGATCTCATCGGTTCACAACTGTTTTCACACAAGCTTCCTGCACAAAGCATCTCATTTAACCTATCCATCCAGGACTTTGTTTTTAAGGAAAAAGTGTCAAATTTGCTTCCTAGATGTCTATAAATATGAATATCATCTGTTTAGATCAGCTGTTTTTTAAGAGAGTGCAACAAAGCCTCAGAAAGCCAGGATCCTTTTTTCCCCAACAAATTAAAGGAGCCTTGAGAGAGGAGATCACATCAGAGCTGGAAGTCAGGCTGCAGCCAGGTGAGCCACAGAGAGACGGAGGCGGGACGCATTTTAAATGAGCTAAAGGTACGAAGTCAAACCGGAGCCAATTTAAAGCATGAAAGGATCATTTTCATTAATAAAAATCTATAATTTTAATGAACACAGATGAGTTTTTAGGAGTTCAGTGAATGCCTGGAGGTGGAGTTTAAAAGAGCAAATGAGCATATTTCTTTAAATAAAACCCTTTAGCCTGAGGAGGAGGTTCAGACGATGACTGGCTCATTTTATTCAACACAAAAACACAGCGTGGATTAAACAAAGGCTAATATAAGTACGTGGTGCATTTAGTTTCTCTAAACCACAAAGAACAATGTGATTGAAATGGCGGCTGATAGGTCCCACCTTTTTCTTCTAATAGAATATATTTGATCATTTGCTTTTGGCCCCTGGTTGTGATCCTCTTTACAGGAAGCTGGCTGCAGCACACAGACAGTGAGTGAGCAGCTCTATCTGCACGGTGATCAGACCTCGACTTCCAGAGGGTAATGGATCTGCTGTTATCTGGCTCCAGACAAGCAGGCCAACACACTGCTACCTGCTGGCCACAACAACACTGATACCGAGCCGCTGGTGTCGGTGTGTCCGTGAATACTTGTGTTTCTTTCAGATTGTGAAGGATCACCCTAAATGCAAAAGTCCAAAAATGTGCACGAATTTGTTCTAAAGTTAATATTTGCAGGCTAACAGAATGTTTAATTCAGCTCTTCTATGGATAAAAGCTGCTGTTTATGTGTTAAATATGTAGTTTGATTTGCAGACAAAGTGCTAGTTTTCTGCAAACCAATCCAGGAATTCAGTTCTTACTGTCGCTGCCATCAAGCCCTCCTCAGATCTCTCATTTGTCCTTCTGTCAGAGCCCTCTTTCTCCTCCTCTTTCCTTCAGCTTCAAGTGCTCCAATAAGTCTGTCAGTGAAGTCAACTCTATAAAGATTAGCGCAGAAGCAGGAGTGTGTAAGCAGGACTGCCAGCCGACAGATGGGTCTAATCGATGGAAGATGGAGAGCGGCTCTGCCAGGAACTCCGCTCCCAAAGTCGTGACATGGAAATGCCCTCGGTGTGCAGGAGCACATGTACATACATGTAACAGGTATGTAGAAAACTGTGCATGTGTGGAATACCCACAGAGGTACAGTGCATGTACAACACACACATGCACACACATATGCAGCAGCCTTCCCATAGCTCCAGCAGCTGTTATGTCAATCAGGTGAATTAATTACCGGTAAACAAATCTGCTTGGGATCCCCCCTCCACAGAACGCACACAAACAAACACATGCATACACAAACCCCTCCTCCTCCTCCTCCTCATACCACCTCTGTCTCTAAAGCATCTCCTCCCAACATCAGGGACCCAGGAGCCCGGAGCTGCCTCCCAGCTACCCGAGCACCGCTCGGAGGTGGAAGCCCAGAGGGAAGGCGCTGCGGCTGGGATTCGCCACCCGGCTCTCCCCCTTGCTGCCCCGCAGCACCTGCATTAACTCCCACTGCTGCCTCTCAAGATAACCAATCAACCCGATCCACACAGAAAACACATGACTGCGCGCACACAGCGTGCTCACACGTGCAACAGAGGCATCTGGAAAAAACGGCTCTGGGATGAAACAAACAAATTCAGGTACAGAGAATTCTGCTTGTCGGTTTCTGTCTCTGTTTGGGCAGCAGATGACAAAATGATGGGTGAGTACTCAGATCACCTGACAGATAAATCACCCTGATGTAAACAAAACACATACACAGATGCTCTCTAAGCATGATGAGGAAGCAATTTAGTCTAACGTTTAATGAAATGTTCACTTACAGAACATCTTCTCTCCAAATCTCTGCAAAATGGTTGTAAATTAATTAACTCAAATAAAAATGTCGAGGAAAGTCTTTTTATTGCTTTCGTTAAATGTTTTGAAAATAATTTTAGCAGGAAAATGATTAAACTGGAATGACACAAAGCACAAACAAACTCTGATGCTGAGTATTTTAGTGGCTGACCTTCTGACATGCACACAAACATGACACACACACACACACACACACACACACACACACACACAGCAGCCTTTATTGGCTGTGTCGGTAGTTAATGACCAAAGCTTGGTGATGGCCCGCTGCTCTCTTAGTGACCCTTTCTAACACAGGTCCCCCCTGCTGGTACTTCGCTTTAATTACACACACACACACACACACACACACACATAGAGTGATATGCATCCCCTCCACCCGTGGCCTTTCACTCCTTCATTAGTTAGTCTGTGTAGGGTGAAAAGCGGCAGTAGCAGCAGACGACAGGGTGTCTTGTGCTGCTCGTCCAACACAGAGACATACGCACACTTTGAGAGAAAGAGGCGGACTTTGATATGTGCCTAATTGAAGTTTATTAATCTGGTTAATTAGGGAATAAAAGAACGCTCAGTGCTTGGAGACAAAACCTGATGGAAGGAAAGACGTGTTCAATTTTGTCAAGAGAGAACTAGAAAGAAAAAGAGATGGGATCAAGCGCTGCCTCCTGTTCTCTAATGTCCACGGTTTATTCTCTGATTCTAGATGCTCAACTCTTCATCCCTCCACCCTTTACAAGTGATATCCTGAAACTCGTCTCACGCCGCTGCAAAGGCAGCAAGCGGCGACGCATTTCCTGGTTCGCTGCGATGTTTTCCTCATAGGTGGAATGTAAATAAATGTTCAGCAGTTTAGCACATCAGCTGTGTCAGGTGTTTTATGTCAGTAACTCAGAATTCAAGAGCGAGACTGTCTTTCATCTGCTGCCCTTTTTACACCAGCGTTCAGCAGTAATACAGACAGAAAATCTGTCATAAAAGATGCTCAGACACCTCAGCCTTCACAGACTCAGTCAAAAGACCCAGAAAGAGAGATATACTCCTTTTTTCCCAACCACAAAACCTCAACTATCACTTTAAACTCTTCCACCTACACAAACACACAGAGAAAAAAAAACACAACAAAGAAAAATCAACAGGTTAACAGCTACTGTCTGGACTTTGTGGAAAATAAATCTGAAAGAAGGTGATGATAACATAAAAGGTGTGCAAATATAAATTCTGTCTGCTATGAGTTTACTTTTAGCTTATAGTGTAAATGTGCAGACACACATGTACAAAGAGTTAGAACACTATGTTGACATTTACATATTTGCAAATATGTATTTGCTGTAAATGCAGACAGATTCATGTTTGCACATCCCACACCCGTTTGCACAACTACATAAACAAAGCTTTTCATTTATTAGTTTTTCATTTACTTTGGTTTGTTTAAACAACTGCTCGACTTCACTCGACTAAATCTGCAACTTAACATAATCAGGATTGAAGCCTGGATGAAGAAGAAAAACATGCAGATTAAAGATGGTGGAAAGATTTTTAAATGGCAACTGGAAAATGTAAAACACTTTAATACTATCAGAAGCCTCCAGAATACTTTTCAATACGTAAAATTAAAAATTCAGTGTTGGTCTTTTTTTAAGGCGTGATATATGAATTAAACTCACTGAGAGAACACAAAAACAGCTCCTCCTAGTGGTGCCTGAAGATTATCGCAACTTAACTAACCTGAAACATCAACAGAGAAAAAGTTTGGATTTTACAAATTTTATTTTCTTGCAGATAAAAAAAACAAAACATTATTAATTTCAGCACCATTACATAAAAAACAACATCAAAAATCCACTCTCCACATGTTGTTATTGTAGCATTAGCATGGTGGCACAGCTAGCTACAGACAGCAGTTAAAACTCCCATCAGTCATTGCCTCAAAAGTAAGGAAATGCCTTGTGGGATTATTTATGATTCATCTATTGATATTGTTTTACCACGTAGTGAGACTATCAGAAACAAGTACCTCTTGACCTGGAATCAGAAAACAATCAAAGAAATCTACTCTATGTTATCACATCAGTTTTTACTTTTATCATAGCTTAAAAAACTGATTTAATACTGAAAATCACATGAAAAAAGTTCATTTTCAATGAGTACAGCTGCACAATAAATTAAAAATAGGTGCAACATCACAAAAGCTTCTAATAAACTGCATGCAGAAAATTCAGATGAACATACTTCTGTAAATGTTAACAGGCAGCACATACAGCGTTTTGATAGCAGAATGTGTGGGTTTAACACAACTATAATAACCAATTCGACAATATTTCAGTATGTCTAATCAGTCATGTAGTACACACTGTAATATGCGAGCTGTGGTACAATAAAAGTAGTACTACACTTATCCTGGTTTTTGTATTATCTACTGGTCTTCATGCACACTTGGTTTAATGAGTCGACTGTAAAAATGAGTTTAAATCAACATTTGAATCCAATCAGTCAAATCTAGGTCTGTTCTAACAAAATATGTAATATTAAAAAGAACCTGCAAGTTCAGTAAATACTCAGGTTCTTCTGGGTTCCTGTCCTTTTAGACCAGAAATATTTTTCAATTCTTATGACAAATGTATGGAATTGAACATTTAATAAGGCCCTGCGATGGACTGGCGACCCGTCCAGGGTGTCCCACTGGAGATAGGCACCAGCGCCCCGTGACCCTCAGTGGAGGACTAAGCGGTTAAAGGCATACTTCTCAACTTTTTCATATTTTTAAATCTTCTCCTTGAGCCAGTCTGTGCTAATATGACCCTTTGCAGGGTTAATGAAAACTCACTTAATCCATCTGGTGCTTAGACCTAGAATACCACGATTGCAAGATCTGAGTCTCCGGTCCGGTGCCCCGGAAGTCTCGTAAAGTCACGTATCTCACGAGGGTTAGGCTAACCCAAAGTGGCTAGTTGTTATGCTAGCACCGGAGTGTTTTTAGCTCATGATTCCTGCTTTTTTCCCCATCTCTCCCTGCTTGAACACAGGTGTTTCTGAGCAGAAACAATGGTGCTAACATTTTTACGGCAGTGATTTAAAACAGACACCGGGGGAGCCAAAACAAACAAAACTACATAGTGTTCCTTTAAAGAGAATGGATGGATGGATGGATGGATGGGCATTTAATAACATCTAATAAAAATGAATGACATTTTAACCAACTTTCATCTGGCTTTATATAACCCCCCCCCCCCATTCACTTGTATGAGTCCGGCAACAAACACCTCACACGCCGGACGATAAAAAGTTATCTGTTCTGTTTTCTCTCCACAAAGGAAAAACAACAAAGCCAGAAGTTTTGAGGCATTGTCAGATGACCCACTACAAATGTATAAAACAGAGCAAAGAAGTTGTTTTTTTCCAATTATGTATGATCCTTTAACATGACTTGAATATATATAAAGCTACAAAGACATCCATCCCATACAATGTGATGCAGTTTATCTAACTTACAGCCTTCAAAGTACTACTGTTGGAATCTGTTGCAGCTCAAACTTTGCCAAGATTTAAAAATAAAGTAGAACACTTCTTCAGCCAGACATCCTATGGGACTATTAAAAATGAAAAGGCTCTGGCAACCTTGTTAGCAATATCTACCTCTGCCTTATTTTTTGGGGCATTCTTTCATATTCTGCTTACTTTTTCTTTTGTGTTATGCAGACAACTGGATTATACTTCTGCAGAGCTGAGAAGGTGCAAGATGAAAAGGAGAGGGAAGTGGTGGTGCTGTACACCGCGAACGTAAGAAATATCGAGCAGGCAGGAATTCAGAGCTGGGCGGTACACATTCCAGAGCGCCTACAGCAACACGCTGGACCTCAAAGCTGGAACCAGACGCCTTTGCCTCGCAACAGTTTAAGAATTACCGCGTAATGTCCTGCATAATGCGGTTCATAGAGAAAATGAGTCGAGTAGAGATGAAAATAAAAGCCCAGCCTCACAGGTTAGGGCTGAATTCTCCCGTCTTGTAAGACGTTTAACATTCAGTCCAAACTCATCTCCATCTATGGAGCTGAGTCCATGCACCTCACGATTATGTTTAGTAACCGGCGGAGACAAACCAGACATTTAAAACCATCTCATGCCAGTCTGATCCACTCACCCCATTTCTATTTTAAAATGTGTGTGTTAGTGTGTGTGTGTGTGTGTGTGCAAGCAGGGAAGGCATTCCCAAAGGAGCAGTCCTCCTGAGCGCCAGACATCGGGGAGGGGAGGAGAAGGGAGGGGGGGTTGGGCATGTGAGAAGCAGCACACACACACACACACACATACACACACACGAGGCACACGCTACCTATTTTCATTTTGTATCCCACAGGCACCACCATGTAGACCACCTCCACCTCATGAGTCACGACTGATGAGATCAGCTTCCAATATTTTTATAAATATAGACATTCCCATGAAGCTTTCTGAATACAGATGATAATAAAACACTTTTTTTTTTAAAAGGTCTAAGCGCTCACTAACGTGTTTGTTTAAAACATGATGCTGTCACACGTCTGGTTGTGAATTTTCCTATTGATTGCTGATCAGAAACCATCTAGACTCACAAACGTCAAGTGTCTCCTCTTAAAATAGCGTTCAGATATTTGCCTCTGGCCAAAGCCAAGTTTAGCCTGATCAGCTGTCCTGGTCCAGGTCTTGAGGTCAAACAGGTTAGAGGTTTTAAACCCAGTGGCCTTGAGGACCCAGGAGCCAAACACCACCTTACATTGTCCCCCCCAGCCAGACAGGAGGAGGAGGTGGAGGAGGAGGTGAGCGGAGACAGCAAACCACATTCCCAAGACAATGGACGGTCTGTGGAGCTCACTAAAACTCTGAGGGCCCAGAAGCATTCTGGGAAATGTGAGGGAGACAGGCAGAAAGAAGGAAAGAGGGGAAGGGTTAGAAAACATATAAAAGAAGAAGCAAAACTATGATAAAGTGAATAATAAAAGAGGAGAGTTTACACATTAAGGTGTAAGAGAAGGAGTACATGACAAAGTTTTAAGAATGTGGAAGAAATATGATGCTGGGGGGGGGGGGG
>SSNR01000011.1:2078367-2180233 GCA_006937965.1 Callopanchax toddi
GGGGGGGGGGGGGGGGGGGGACTGGAGACTTAGTTCCTCTGACCTCAGAGGACTGCTTAAGGAGAAAACTGTGCTTTGTTCGGTCACTAAATAAAAGCTTCATAACCACAAACTACAATTATCCAGACGAATCACCTCAAAGTCACAAAGCTCAAATATTACCCTGCAACAGATGGAGGGTAATTTAACTATAACACCAAATATCATCAAAATATACCAACGCAGACTTTACAATGACAGACTTTGTCCCATGATTTGAATTTAAATTTGTATTGAGGAAAATGTGTAGTTCTTTTTGCAAGTGTTGCAGTGTGCTCCTAAAAACTTTCTCATGGCTAAAAAGCTCTGCCTCCTCACCTTCACTTCATATAACTACAATTAATCTGTAGAATTAGGAAATCACATCAATAGAACCAGAATGACAGCATGAAGTTGGCTAAAAGATCTCAAAAAGCAATACATCATGCCATATTAAAAAAGGTTAAGGGTCAGAGGTCATGCTGAAACACTCAGACATGGTGGTGGTAGTGTGATGTTTGGGTTTTACTGCCATCATTTTACTTATTGTATTTTATTTTGCATTTTTTTATGTGTCCTTGGGGCTTTTATTGTGGAAATTCTCAGGTAGGAACTGCTGGTTCTGCTAGTGCGCCTGAGTGATGCAAGCCCATGGTGAAGCATGAGCATGGCAAGTTGTGGCAAGAAAGACCAATTAAAGTCAGAACAAGTTAAAAGGTGCATAAGATTACCTGTGGTCTTTATTTAGCCTGGTTCAGACACACAGCGAGGTATGTTTTATTAGTTTTATGTTGTATTTTAGTTCGACGATGGTGTAGTATTGTAACTGTAACAACAACAACCTCAAGATTGTCCAACCCAGATTAACAAGTAGAAGAAATCTGTAGGGGAGAAATGCTTTCCCCCTGTAAAACACAACAGGAGATTCTGACTTCTGGAGTCGACAGGCTCCCAGAGAGCAGCAGGACTCTGACGTTCAATAACATTTGACATTAAAGTCATCTGTTTGCATTCTTCCTTCCCAGAAGTATGTTGGGGAATGTGGCTCATAGCTGGTAATGGTTTGTAGTCAGAGATAGTGGTGTGTGTGTGTGTGTGCTTCCAGTGATAATTTAAACTTCCATTCCAGTGACACCAGCCTTTCAACCCCCTCATGACATGAGCCAGAGAGCACGGACTGAGCAGCGAGATCCGTCAGAGGTCAAAGAGCGAACACCAGCCGGGGTCGGCCTCGCTCCGTCATTAGCACAGAGGTTGTCAAATATTTACTCGAGAGGAGTCGTGGAGTGGAAGGAGGAGAGGAAGAAGAGGAGGTAAAGATTTCCGGAGAACACCTCACTTTCTCTAGACGGAAGCACACATGTGGGCAGGCGGACTCTCACCAGCATCGCCATCAATAAATAAATACGAGCTGACAGAAATATCCCCAGCACAGTCTCAGCCGGCAGTGGCACGCACAGAGAGAGAGGCAGGGAGGGGACAACGCGCGCACACACACACACACACACACACACACATGAAGGCATGAAGATAAAGGCTGAGAACAAGAAGGAGGGAAACAAAATGAGAAGATTAAAATAAAGAGAAAGAAAGCGTCTCTGCTCTTTGATTCTGGACCAAAAGAAGAGTTAGTAGCAGAGGTGAAACATGCTTACGGTTTCATTCACATTGGCCCCCACCCGCCCAAGTTCCTCCTCCAGCCCTCACCTCCACACTCCAACACACACACACACTCCCCCTTCCTGTCCCAGCCTCCGCTCCATCACCCCGTCTCAACCTCTGCTTCTGATTTAGCAGCAACCTCCTCTTCTTCATCACTTTCTCGATACATCTCACTCTCTCTTCGACATGTTTGTGTGGCTATGCCCCCACGTGAGATGTTTATGCCCCCCCCGTGTGAGCTGTGGTAACCCAAACACACACACACACACACATTCACAAACAGGCAGACGAACAGCGTGGATCACATTCATGGAGACAAATGCTCCCCCCTCCTCTTCTATGATTAGTCTAAATATGCCAGTGATCACAGAGCGGCAGGAAGACCCACTTCACACAGAGCTACACACACACACCTTCTCCCTCTGCTACACACACAAAAAAAGAAGAAAAAAAATCTCCCAGCTGGCAGACTGCCAAGCTTCACATAAATATGGTGCATTGCCTTTCACAGCCGTTCTGCAGGTACAGTAACGCAAACACAAGGCTTCTGTAGAGCCAGGGCTTTTAATATCACCTCACAAACCAGAGACAAAACATTTCTTCCTGTTGGGTGTCTTCCTGGAACATATCAGGGGAAAAAAAAATGCAGATATTTCATTCTGAAAACCTTTCTAAGCTCCAACCCATCAGAGCCAGGGGGTTGTTTCTCACTCAGGTCCAAAGGCAGGTGTTTGCTGCACCGAATGGTAACAAATCTACTGGTATTAGAAAGGTGAAGACCAAAGTATGATCTTATTTGAAGTTTTTCATGTAAAATGTTTTCTCCTTTATCCTAAAGAGCCTGAAAACCCATCAGAAAACACTGACAGACAGCTCCTCCATGGGTGCTGAGGTGGCGAGCTGAGCTTTTGTCACTGAAAGCGCTCGCTCTAAAAGTGCAGCACAAAAATGTTTTAAAAATAACGAAGTTTAAATTAAAATATATATTGTTTAATAATTATTCTGACTTTGCATGCACATTTCCCCCCAAACCTCTGCACACCTGGATGAGATCCAATTATCTGTTGAAAATCAGTCTGAGCTGAAGCAGTAAAAAGAAAAATAATTTGGTAATTGGTGCAGAACATGCAGCCGTTTCACTTTGAACACATCTGGAAAACCAGCTGAGTCTCACCATGAAAAGTGTTCAGCTCATTTGGATTGGTACAAACCTGCAGAGGAAGCATTCCCATCATGGTAGCCTGTCCAAAAAACCCTAAATTCTTTTAACTTCAGCTGACATACTGAAAATAACACATTCATTCATTATAAACAGTCAAATCACACAACTGATGAAAAATGTGAAGCATTATTTAACTAATGTGTGCAGTTTATGACAGAAATTCCTCATATTTTATTTTAAACAAAGATTTATTGCAGGAAGTTCAGGAGGTTGACGCTATACATGCATGCACACACACACACACACACACACACACACACACACACACACAGCGCCATGAGGAGAAATGGGGTCGTTTGCCTCCGTTATCTCCTTTTCACCACACACACACACACACAGACACACACAGACACACACAGACACACACACACACACACACACACACAGACACACACAGACACACACAGACACACACAGACACACACACACTCACTCACACAACGTGCACCATCAGCTCGATTTTACAACTCTGAGAAGATCATTTACACACATGCTTCCACGCCCTTTAACACACCCCTGATCCTCCTCACCCCTCCCGCTTTCTCCTCCCTGCCCTCTCCTCCACCCCTTACTCCTCCTTCAAATCACACACACACACACACACACACACACACACCTCACACACACACACACACACAGCGCCATGAGGAGAAATGGGGTCGTTTGCCTCCGTTATCTCCTTTTCACCACACACACACACACACACACACACACACACACACACACACACACACACACACACACACACACACACACACACACACACTCACTCACACCACGTGCACCATCAGCTCGATTTTACAACTCTGAGAAGATCATTTACACACATGCTTCCACGCCCTTTAACACACCCCTGATCCTCCTCACCCCTCCCGCTTTCTCCTCCCTGCCCTCTCCTCCACCCCTTACTCCTCCTTCAAATCACACACACACACACACACACACACACACACACACACACACACACACACACACACACACACACACACACACACACACACACACACCCACACACACAACGTGCACCATCAGCTCGATTTTACAACTCTGAGAAGATCATTTACACACATGCTTCCACGCCCTTTAACACACCCCTGATCCTCCTCACCCCTCCCGCTTTCTCCTCCCTGCCCTCTCCTCCACCCCTTACTCCTCCTTCAAATCACACACACACACACACACACACACACACACACACACACACACACACACACACACACACACACACTCACTCACACAACGTGCACCATCAGCTCGATTTTACAACTCTGAGAAGATCATTTACACACATGCTTCCACGCCCTTTAACACACCCCTGATCCTCCTCACCCCTCCCGCTTTCTCCTCCACACACACACACACACACACACACAGCGCCATGAGGAGAAATGGGGTCGTTTGCCTCCGTTATCTCCTTTTCACCACACACACACACACACACACACACACACACACACACCACACACACACACACACACACACACACACACACACACACACACACACACACACACACACACACATAACAAGCCATGCCCCCTTCTGTCTTCCTACCCCTTGCTTAACTTACTCCCACTTCTCTCACTCTACTTCTCCTCCCCCTCCCCCAACAGCCTTCAGCCAATGGTGTCTGGGAGTCAGGCAGCACGGAGAAGCTGTTGTCATGGTGACGGGGCTCCTGTCTGCGCTCTGTCCCTCAGGCATCCCAGATCCAGAAAGCAGCATCGTGTTTACGTGAGACAAGAGGAGATGAGAGGAGAAAACAATGCTGGGGATGGACACGAGTCAAAGACCTCAACCAAAAGTCCCACTCTGACCAGGTTTTGGGGACTTTTTTGTCCTTTGGATGTCTTGTGTTTATGTGTACGTTAACATGTGTGTGTGTCACATGGTCCTGTAGACACCCAGGCATCTCACACCCCTATTCCTGGCACCTCCACCCTACCTCTGACCTTTCCTGGACTCCATCAGACACACACACACACTGGATTGACCCAATACACAATCATAGCTCTTCATATGCCTACACACACACATTCATTTAAGATCATGTAACCAGACCAAAACACTTGCACCTGGTGCGACCTAAAATAAAGTCCTCAGGCTGACATGTAGCAGGGTGGCGCTACGCTAACAGCCTCGGTGCTAACCACTGTGTCACTGAAAAACGTGCACAAGAAAAGCACTTTTTCACAGTCTAGCACATCTTCTGATGCGGTTCAGCGGATGCCATCACCTTTATCGTGACCACGATCCTTCCTAAACTTTAAAACACAACAAAAGAGCAGCTTCTGTTTAATGAACCTTCATCAGTGCTGCTCCGCTCTCTACACTTGACTTTCTCCTCTCTTTCACAGGACAATCCAGCACATTAATTGCAAGGTAAACAACTGAAGAGGAGCGTCACCCCCCAGGAGTCCTTTTCCCCTCCCTCCCTTCCTCCTGTTCCTTCCTCTTGTCTTTTCTAAGGCGAGCGAGCTTAAACCCCCTCCCCTTTAGAATCAGAATCTGGACAAGCACCAGTTGGAAGCTAATCCGGCTCGCCGGCCGGACCCCTCCTCTGAAACGGCGCAGCAGGGGAGGACTGATGAAAGGAAGGCTGATATGAGGGACATGAAAGGCATTGTAGAGGCACACAGAGCTGCAGACACAGCTTGCCTCAGACCCCCGCACTGCGTTCGGCACTGTACAAGAAGCCATTTAAGACATTAAAACAAGCCCAGGATCCTCAGAGCCGTTTCCATATGACATCGCTGGCGTCTAACTTTCTTTTTTAGGTGGACGCGTTTTGTCTGCTGCCACTTGACGCGCAGGTTAAGACACTTAACGTCTGAACTGTGATCAGCCTTGTGTTCTGACAACTACTTAACTAGCATCCCGTTTGATCAAGGCAGATCCTCTTGACTGGAACATTAGATTTCTCTGGCAATCAGCGAGGTGTGGTAACAAAATTAGCTTCAATTAGAGCAAAGGGACATGTAAACATTCTATTTCAGACTTCAAGGATTAATTGAACTTAAAAGAAAGAGAAATGAAATAAGAATTTAAAAATAGTAGCTTGGAGTGCAGAAGTGCAGGTGCTGGGGAACATGGAGTCATGAAGTCAGGAGTCAGAACTGAACTAGGATCTGTTTCTCATTCTGACAGATAAAGATGCGTCTGACTTTGGTTTGGGTTGAGTTCTCTTGGTTTTGGGGAGCTTTCGGCTGTAATTGTTTCCTTAAATCTGGTTTTCTTTTTGATTGCAAAGTACAATTCGAAGTACGTTTATTTCCACTCAACATGCTGGATTTTCACTGTGAAGGGTGACCTAAGCAGACGGAAACTGTAAGAAAAAAACAACAATATAATATAGTATTTTCTTGGTGTTGAGATAAAAAGTCCAGTTAAGCTCAGACTGCAGGGTTTTCAGATCTTAATATTGATCCTTTGGAGTTTTGAAGTGACTGCGGATTCAAGCAAAGTCAATCAATATTCATAACTGGATATAGATATCTGACTGAAACCTGTATCCACTTATCTGTTTTCCTCTTTCTTTGAATTCAATTAGAGAAACATCTATGGTCAGATACCGAATCAGAACCCGTGACATGGAGGAAAGTGTCAAGTTGTGTTCTTTAAGAGTTCACAAGTGGTAATTACCATTTGGACACACTTAGCGCTAATCTTGGGCTTTCAATGGGCCCTTACATAACCTAATGGTATAATCCTTGTATTTTATCACACCTGATTGGTTCCTAAAAATATTAAAATTCAAAGTTCTCCAGCTCCTTTCGCTTTCTTGTACGATTCTGGAATGTAGAGCTAATTTCATCATTCAACATCTATATATTTTAACAACTTGGCTCAAAATGATAAAGTGTTCTAACAAACACCACAACAGTCTTCTTCTGTGGTCTCTTTTCTTTAATGAAGCATTTAGTCCAGAAGAGTGTGGGACGGTCTTAGGGTCTCAGCTTTTATGGCTTTGGCTCAGTTCAAGACCTAACCTGAACCAGGACACTGAGTCCAACAAGAATTAATCTAAAACTGGTAACATACATGGGTCATAATCTTTATATAATTTCACAAATGGAGAAAAAAATTAGACATAATGATAGTAAAAATGAATGGAAACCAAAAAGTTAACTCAGTGGATCAAAGTAATGCAAGTTTTAGTCATAAAGTTCAAAATTTACTTTTAGGCACCATTAGTTTAATAAAGGAGGTATAATGATGTGATGTTAGTTAAAGGGTCCTGACTTTAACTGACTTCCACACAAACCAACCCAAACCAAAGGCCTTGTGTGCATCCCTACTATCTACTCTCTGCATATTCAAATTTTAGGAGATTAAAAATATAGAAAGTAAAAAAAAACCAAGCACAAATGTCCTAACGTTGATAACATCCTGGTTGGAGAACTGGTGACTTTATCATGGCCTCAGTCTGAGCTTTAAATGTGGATCAAAGCTCGACGAGTCACAGCGACTTTGACATTGGGGAGCAAAATAAGATTTAGAATTTTTTTTTTTTTTTTGCAGAATTAAAAAAAAGAAAATTACCAAGGACATTTTCAGTATTTTCTCTTTGAAACACAGAACAGACTAATTGTCTGTTAATATCTGAAGTGCATCTATTCATAGGCTGAGACAGACGCACACACGCGAACATGCAGAGGACAAGTTGATGACAGATGGATAGAAATTAGAGGCAAAGTAGCATTAATATTCCATCTCTTAATAACAACCAAAGCCCTTCCCCCCACCTCTGGCTCTGCAGTACCACACACACACACAATACACACTCACACACACACAGGAATGTTCATGTGCACACAAACAATCCTGTCCTGGAGAGCATTGCAGCACAGGCAAGTTAAATTCTTTAAATTCAAGCCACCCGTCTTTGTTGATCCTTTGCAACCCCCCCACACCTTCACCCTGCTACCTGGTATACTTTGGCTCCCCTCTTCCCCCCTCCTCCCCCTCAGTGCACCCACAAACCCAGCCCAGTTGCCCTCCAGCCCTGCAACCTCACAGCAAAGTAGAGAGCAATCCCTTGGTGGGTCAGCCAGATTAAACTGCCACTGTAATCCGCTTGGCTTTCACCTCCTTGTCCTGAGCTGAGTAGTGCGAGGGATGGAGGGATGCAGAGGAGGAGAGGATGAGGGGCGGGCGGAGGAGTGAAAAGGGCAAAATGATGGAGACAAAGAAAAGTGAGACAGCAAAGGAAGAGAAATAAGGAGGGGTGGAGGAGCGTAGGGGGGAGGGAAGGGCTGGAGGGAAGTAGCTCGATGACAACAAGGGCATGGAGGGAGAAAAACAAGAAGGAGGGAAAAAGACGAATAAAAAAACAAGGAGTAGCCCAGATTTGAATTAAAGGAGTATAAAAAATAAGGAAGGGAATAATGACACTCATAAAGGAAAAGATAATAAGGACAAAGGAGAGTCAAACTGAGTTTCAGGAGGGAGCGATGAAGGTCGGTGGGGTAATCTGGGCTGCTCGGATTCTTTGGAGAATAAACAGGAAGCTACGCTGAAGTACGCCCTCATGTTCACGTAATGATCACATTTATTCTGCGTGAAATTTGAAGGAAAAAGTCACATTCCTCCTAACGGCCCATCAGTTCCGAATCCTTCACCTCATTTTGTTTTGACCTGGAATTGTTGCTCTTCAACCCCCACATACACACTTATCTAGTGTAATAATATTTAAAAAAAAGAGGCGGAGATGTGTGAAGGAATGCACCGCCCCCTTTGTGTTCAGCTCACATCTCATCAGTCGGGCTGAAGACATCAAACATGAAGGACAATGAGGGCATAAAAGTAACAGACTGGATCAAACTGTCCATTCATCTCTGTAGCAACACCGAAAACATCAATGAGAATGATCACATCATTTCTGTTACTATTAATGGTAAACCTGCTCCCCCAGACTAGTTAAGCAGGTGACTGGTCCTTCACATCCCAAACAAAAATCACATTTAAAGCGGCTCTCTGGAGCATTTTTCTCTGTATCAAAGTTTTCTAAATGTTCTAAATGATATTTCAGGTCTAAACTATGATCTATGGGTTGAGTTCCACAACATCTGTCATTCTGATGAAGACCCTCCTTCCTCCTAGAGACCCCTTTCCATTATTTCTTGCCGCCGACATTTTTCAGCCAATGAAATTCAAATTTCTGCATTCTCTCAACATGCACGCGCATCGACCAAACCTGTACCAGTAGGGGGCGCTGTCGTACAGGACGCTCCGTGTGTTTCTCTGCCGTCTCAGCCGTTCACTGAGGACTCACGGCTCATTTCTACTAAAAACCTACCCATTCCCCAGCTAAAGATGGATTTATTTTTATTTTTAAACCTTTCACCTCACAGAATGGCAAGGCTTGACAGGATTATGCGTTTATTTTGGTCAGAAAGTTCATCCAGGGCCGAGTCAAGTTCAGCTTCAGAGTCCAGCAGCAGCTCTCTGCTAACAGAGCTAATATCAGAAGCAGCAGGGACAGAGAGGGCTCATCAGACCCTCGTAGTATTGTTGGAATAAGATTGTGAACTGTGAGTGATTAAACCCTACACACTGAGCTGTACAGTTCATGTCCGAAGTATATGCGCCGCGTGCACGCGCGCACACGCGACCGGACGCGCGTGTCGAGATGTTTTGAGGAGGAGCCTTTGGACGTGAGATTCAAAAACTGCTCTCCTGATGAAATCCTCCGGAGTGCCGCTTTAAGGCTTGTATAAAGGCTAAAATACATTAAAATAAAAAATCTTGCAAACAGCTGATAAGATTCAAAGCTTTTATTGTCTTTTATGTAAAATTAACCCCAAAATAGCTACAGTGCTGTGAAAAAAGTTGCCCCCTTACAGATTTCTGTTCTTGATTACACTAAAATGTTTCCGATCAGCAAACTCATTTCAGAATCAGACAGTTTTCTAATGATGATTTACTCGTTTGTGGGGAAAAAACTATCCAAACCAACCTGGCCCTATGTGAAAAAGTATTGCCCTCTTTCTTAAATCATGAATTAGTTGTGATTATTTGGAAAGCCAAGTCCAGTTCCACCAACCAAACCCAGGCCTGATTACTGCCAGAGCTGTAGAATTAAGAAATCACTTCAACAGAACCTGACTGACAACATGAAGGAGGCTAAAAGGTCTCAAAAAGCAACACATCATGCACTGGTCTAAAGAAGTCAATGAATTAAGAACCCAGAAAAACCTCTAAAAGACTGCATGAGGTCAGAGGTCATGAATCAGCAATAAGAAAAAATGTCCTCCATGAGAAAGTTCCAAACCCAAAACCTGTCCTGACCAAAAGCAACACAAAGGCCAGTGTCAGATTAGCAAAAACCATCATGATCGACAAGACTTTGTGGAAAGTGTCCCGCTCCATCTGGAGTAAAACTAACACTGTATTTCAGAAAAACATCAACCAACAGTCAGACAGAACTTAAAAAAGGAAACATAATTTCAGGAGCTATTTTGTGGCTCATGTCTCGTTTTATGTTCGTTCTGCAGAAATTAAAGATGATTTCAGCTGAAATCACTCCTTTTGTTGTGTGTTTATGGAGTGGAGACAGCACCAGGGGTCGTAAAAAATGTAAACATGACATTAAGAACTTCCAATTGACCAACAGTGATTTATTGGGCTTACTTGCAAACGAGGCAACCAATCGTTTGTTTTTTCCTTTTTGCCATCGTAAAATTACAAAAAAAGTTGTGATGTTTTGATGCAAGTTTCCTGCAGCAAGCTGTGGTAAAAGTGTAGTAAAAATAAAAAAAAGTGACTTCTAAACAAAGACATTAATGAAAAAATGGACTTTGATTTAAAACAGGTTATTTGGTTAAATTAGATTTCAGTAAAACATCCAGAAACATTTCTAAAGCCAGCACCAAACTCTGAGTGTTGGTGAGTAGTTAGTAAAAAATATGCACAACTACGTATGAAACTTACAATAAAGTGCAAGTGAGACAACATTAGGAGGGGTTGGTGATTTTACGCACAAATTGTGACAAGAAAACTTGCATGCATATAAGGTCCAACTAAGATCACAGCGTTGTGCCAAAGTATTTAGCTTTAAAGGCTATTTGTAAAGTCTTTCAGTTTCTTTTTCTTTGGATATTGACTGTTTTTCCATGAATGTTCGGTCCCTGACCTTGATGACACAATGCACAATCTTAAAAATCATTATCTAAAAGTCATTAGAGCCTTTAAGAAACAGGAACAATCCAGCAAAGACCTGAACAGGACCTGAGAGATGCATCATCCTTCAGCTGATCATCCACTGCATGTCAGGTTTTCAGCTAATAGCTCTTTGAGAATCACCTTGTTGGGTCAAAATGACTAATTTAGACCTGTCAGGCGGCGTCATACCTGACATGATGCAACTAAAGAAATGAGAGCAAGTTGTGTCTCGGTGACAGGCAGCTCATTATAAAGTGCCCGAAGATACAGTTTAAAATTGTTTTTTTGATAAGTTTTATGCTCTGTATAGACATGACTCTGGTCCATCCCTAAAGTTCAGGAGACTTGAATAACTGTCATGAGGAAATAAATCATTTTTCTCAAAATAATCAAGTAAAACATGCACTGCAAATGAGTGGAAAGGCAACAAAAAGCTTTTAAAAAAAGTTATTTTGGGCGGTTATGTATTGTAAACATACACAATATGTAGGAAATAGCTCAAAATGTAAATAAAACTTTCATTTAAAGTCATAGTTATGATTCAGTGCTAACATTTACATGAGCAACACTAACAAAAAAGGAAGCACCACACACACTAATAGTGAGCTGATACACTGGCGAGAATCTCGCTGTTTTAATTGAGTTACTCTACAATTACAACCTTCATGCAAATAAGATGAAGAAGTTCATTTGCGTGCATGACAGTTTCAATGATCAGAGACTTGCCTACTGCCAATTTAGTCTAAATGCGTCCAATCCCAAGACACAAGAGTAACAAACTGGTCCAAATGCATTGGTTTAGACCTCAGCATGAGAGGAAAAAACAAAAAATGTACATTAATGAACATCAGATGAATGTAAACGGACTAGAATTAAACAGAACGGCAAATATACAACCTTAAAAATAGAATACACTCCCTAAAAGTATAGCTATTTAATAAACTACCAGTAATTACAATTATTACAAGTTTAAAGTTATTAGAAATAAAAACCTTTTATAACATAAACACCAGATAAATCGAGACAAACGGTAAAATGCCTTCAGTGCTGACAGATCTCAGTATTGATTAATCATTTCTTTAACTGAGATTTGAACAATTTTCCGGGTGAGTGTGATTATTATTTCACCAAGTAGATTCACCCCCCAACCCCCAAACTGACCCCCAGTTAATCACTATAGAGATGGAGGGAACGAAGGAATGGAGAAAGAGAGGGGGACAGGCAGGAAGAGGGAGGACATCCTGCGAGGAAAGGCTGTGATATATGATCAGGGTACTTCAAACAAACGGGGGGGGAGGGGGTGGACACTCCTCCCCCAATAAAACCAAGGGAGGCAGAAGATGGAGAAGAAAGGAGAGGAAGAGTTAAAGAAAAAGGTACAGTAGAGAAGAGGAGAGTTGGAGGGAAGTGATGCCAGATGAATGAGAGCAGGACCCCCATCCACTAAAGAAACACCATAAAACCCCCACAAGTTAGAAAAGACAGACCAGGACCTGGATCCTACAGATGGGAATCAATGGGGGGGCTTCTTTAATGTTGAACTAGGGCTTAAACTCAAGAGCATGAGAGAAAAATAAATCATTAGGCCTGAAGATCACTGGGCTGTGACTGTCTGTGACTAGTGGGAGACACACTGCAAGAAAATATGCAAAATTATAGTTGGAATTACACTGAATTTGTACAATTTGAACAACATTTGAGTGAGGAAGCTGAGAAACTTTTCATTATTCTGGAGGCGCCACTCGTCGCCAACAGTCTGGGGAGATACATGGACAGATATTTCTTTAAAGCGGCACTCTGGAGCATTTTTCTCTGTATCAAAGTTTTCTAAATGTTTTAAATGATATTTCAGGTCTAAACTATGATCTATGGGTTGAGTTTCACAACATCTGTCATTCTGATGAAGACCCTCCTTCCTCCTAGAGACCCCTTTCCATTATTTCTTGCCGCCGACATTTTTCAGCCAATGAAATTCAAATTTCTGCATTCTCTCAACATGCACGCGCATCGACCAAACCTGTACCAGTAGGGGGCGCTGTCGTACAGGACGCTCCGTGTGTTTCTCTGCCGTCTCAGCCGTTCACTGAGGACTCACGGCTCATTTCTACTAAAAACCTACCCATTCTCCAGCTAAAGATGGATTTATTTTTATTTTTAAACCTTTCACCTCACAGAATGGCAAGGCTTGACAGGATTATGCGTTTATTTTGGTCAGAAAGTTCATCCAGGGCCGAGTCAAGTTCAGCTTCAGAGTCCAGCAGCAGCTCTCTGCTAACAGAGCTAATATCAGAAGCAGCAGGGACAGAGAGGGCTCATCAGACCCTCGTAGTATTGTTGGAATAAGATTGTGAACTGTGAGTGATTAAACCCTACACATTGAGCTGTACAGTTCATGTCCGAAGTATATGCGCCGCGTGCACGCGCGCACACGCGACCGGACGCGCGTGTCGAGATGTTTTGAGGAGGAGCCTTTGGACGCTAGATTCAAAAACTGCTCTCCTGATGAAATCCTCCAGAGTGCCGCTTTAACTATAACTTTAATTAATGCATCTGATGTGATTTCAGATTCTAAAATATGACCAATCAATGAGCACGGAATTAGCTGCGTTTATTTTGATCATGGACGCTGTCGCGATGAATTTTTGGAGCCAGCGCTGCTCAAGATGTGGAGCTGAAGATGCTCCACGCCCCCATGCAATGTTTCTTTTAAAGCATCAACTAAACATATTAGAATATTAGAACCTGTAGCAGCAAAACTAATGGAATAAACAAGAGCCATTGACTGGACAACTCACAAATGTCCTGTTTGTTTACATGGAGTAGGTGGAGCTTCAAACTTGTACTGAAACCAGCCACTAGGGGGCGATGGTTTTGCTCTGGCTTTGACTTCCAGGTTGTGTTTAGATGCCTAATTTCTAATTATGCCAAGGTATTTATTTGTTTATTTGGTATAAACTCATGAATCTTTTGGAAAACTGTTTTAATGCATTTCCATTGTTTAAAAATAAACCTATATAATGTTGTGACCTCTTCTGAAACTCTCAGATTGCAGGAAATTTCACAATTACACCCTCTCTCTTTCACACACACACACACACACACGCACACAGAGTTCACGTACGAGGGCACACGTAGTCGTGTCCTACAAGAAGTGATTGATGAATTCAGGAAGGGGCTCTGGGGAAGAGGAAATCCAGTCTGGGTCAGACTTCATATACACATCCATCCATGGGCACCATCTGCATGCACTCACAGGTCACGCTCACTGAGGTCACAGTGTGTGTGTGTGTGTGTTTGTGAAAGTGGTCCTATACTGATGACATATGCTCCTCTATAATGCCTTCCTCTACAGTCACACAGAGGCATTGTGGGTGAGACTAAAATGAGAGGGGGGCCGTGCAGTCAAGGTGAGCCAGGTGAGCCTGGCACTCTGGCACGTTTCCGACTCAGCATGCCACTGTTTTTGACAGCATCCATTACGACAAATAATTGAACAGCAAATGAAGACAAATGATATGATTGCAAAGCGCGTCCCAGCAGTCAATCCTCTATCTTGGTGGTTCCCATTCAGAGCCATTGATCAGCTTTACAACCTAAGTAGCTGGCCAGGAAACTAAATGGTGGCGATCAATGCTATTTAACAGATTATTGACTGCTGACTGGTTGCCTTGGATCAAAACAGAAAAGAGGGGGGGTGAAGAAATAAGCAAATAAAGGAATAGGATAAAAAAATAAAAACATTGGAATTGGTTCCTTAGTCTCAGTGATGATAAATGAGAAAGAAAACCACTGAGACAGCAGAGAGCAGGAAGAAGAGGAGCTGCTCCTATAGCGCTCAGAGATGAATGTGTATGATCATGTGCATTTAATGAACAAGAAAAGTAAGAAAAAGGAGAATCGCTGCAAAAATATCCCAACATACAGTTAGTTTTAGACATTGTCTGCATGCACGCCTCCGCCGCACACCTGAAAACTGGAAGCTGGTGGCGGCGGCGGCGCGTTACGGGAGGAGAATGGATCTCACCAGAAATCAGCCAGAGATTTCTGCTCGTCTTTGTTCAACTGATGTTTGTCGGAGCTTTTTAAGTAGCTCACAGGCTGGCGCACAACAACAGCTGCCTTGCTCCGCAATTACGCGCCTTTGACTGCATCCTCCTTCGCGTGTGCCTCCACCGCCTGCGTTTTTACGAGCCGGAGCCGAGGTGGCCGTCGGCTCGTCGTCGGGCCTTCGGCTCGGACGTGGGCTTTGTAGGAGAACCTGAACCAGTGTGGGGGTTGACTCAGCCTGATTGTGTGTGTAAATGAGAGGATATGGTTGGGACCACCAACAATCCTAAAATACTGTAGTGTTTGATACACACATTAGCGTGTTGCCATGGTGACTGGGCCCAGCTCTGGTGGCCTAACTCATGTCAGTGTGTGTGTGTGTGTGTGTGTTGTGCAGACTGTAAAGGCCACATGTGGGTTTTGTCAAGCCTCAGATTCAGCTTAGCTTCATGTGCGATTGTTGTCCATCTCAGCTCCAGAAATTTACTTTAAAACATAAAAAACACAGTTTGTGCTTTGAAACGGGGAAAAAAGAAGTGGCCAAGCTTCAGTGAATCTGTGTGTGTGTGTGTGAATGCAGACTGAAACAAGGCAGTGGATATACCAGTGTGTGTGCCTGTCTGTCTGTGTGTATTTGCGTGTGTGTACACACTTCCTTTGCCTTTTCTCAGTTCAGCAGAACCTCATTAATTCAGCAGGAATGGAAATCATTTCTGCATGGAGTGCACAGGAGACAGAAAGAGATGGAGAGGAAGACGCATGGAAGGGTGGGTGGATGAGGGGGGTGGCGGGCCACAGTGAACACAGAAATCCTTTTCTTTAATGGGAATTATTCCATTTCCAAAAATAATTTCTTAAAGATGAAAAAAACATCTAAATAATTTTATGTTTTAGGGGAATAATTCCAGTCTAAACTTCACTTCTCCTGGGATATAACACATGTGTCTTATCTCAGTCCAGATTTATTTAGAATTAAATCTTGTAAGATTTATTTAAAAAAAAAAAGTAAAACAGGCAGGACAAACAACCAAATATAGCAAATGTCCAGATGGATACATTAATAAAAAGGTAATCTTCCTCATGTAGCAGCAAATCAGAGCAGAGTCGCCCTCCCCCGTCCGTCCTGCAGCCCGCCACCAGACAATATGGAGCAGACAGTAATCTGGCCATGCACTGAAGAGATTACACATCCAACAGAACAGTTCAGCACAGAAGAGAGCAGCTCAGTTCAGCCTGGCAAAGGGAAAAATATACTTTTCTTACAGGGAGAGTGACACCGTGGTGAGCGGCTGAAAAAACAACACAAAGCGGCGTTTTAACAGCATATGAAGCAAACTGGTTTTAGTCGGGTCGGTTTGCAGAGCTGCGGCTGGTCGCACACAATCCTTCAGAGGAAGCTGACCTTTTCAGAAGGCAACATAGTGCAGCAGAGCAGTTCAGTGTAGTGGATCTCTATTCCAAATGTCAATTTTTACACTGAAGATCCGATCTGGTACAATCAGATGGAGCAGACGGGACACATAAAGAGAATAACGCACAAGCTGTGTTATTACAGTCCAACTATTGACTTGTCTGGGGTGTTATATTCAGTTTGCATGCACATATGCATCCATGAAACGCAGCTGAAATAACTTCAAACATCCAGTCTACAATGAAGCAGATGTGATGCCCTATTTATCCACTGAACTTCATCATGAGAGATATAAATAACTGATCCGAGGGCTTATATCCAGACAGCCGAGTCGAGGTTGGAAGTTCACACAATTGCAGTTGTTGATAAGTAAAACGAGGTGTTTTTTAAGGACTTTTCAGAACTTTCAGCTGTATTAACCCAGAACTGCAGCAGGGCAGTGTGGACGGCCTCGTGTCGACCTTACAGCTGACTAACAGGAAACAAAGCTCACTCAGTTCTGCAGCCCAACGCACAGCAAGATACAGTCCCAGCTCTTTTTACTAACACAAACAACCTGCTTCTATTTATATGTAACATTTAACACAGCTCGTCCATTAGTAGCTTCTTGACAAACCAGTGAAAACTAACCGATACGATCACTTCAAGCTGCACAACGCTTGGTTCAAAGAGGTTTTGGCTTGCCACCAGCTTTGTAGATGTGCAGAGGACCAGATTACAAAGAGACTGCATTTACTACTTCATCTTTAAATAATCATTTATCTGTTACCATACAATTAAACGCCTCAACAAGTTCAAAATCCCTCAATCTCTGCAGCAGAAACCATCTGACCTTTTAGCATGAATCGTGTGGAAATTAATTCGGTATGTCTGCAAAACATGAGGATAAAAGCAGATCACTGTTTTGTTGATGTGTAAATATGTGATGTGAAAGAGGCACATTCAAATCAAACTGAAGTGCTTTTTTTGTAGTTTTCAGTCATGACTGGAATGCGTGCTCAGAAGTATTTTAAGACTTTCCTAAAAGGAGACGGTGAATGCAACACAGTGATAACAAATATTAATTATCAGGAATTCTAGTTTTTCACCTGCCAGCAGGTGTATATAATAGATTTACAGGAGCTTTAAATGGGAGATTAACATTAGAAACATTACTCATGCATTAATCTAAAAATCAGCTTTCAACCTGTAGAAGTGGAGGCTATTTTAAGCTTTGGCTAAAGGGTAAAGTTCTTCAGCTGCTAATGTTTGCAAAATGTGCTTTTTTTCAGCAGGAGAAAAAGAAAAGTTCAAAAGTTTGAGGGTGAAAAAAGAGGGAGGGAGAACAAGAACCTCAGGCTCACAAAAAGAGGATTTAACCTCAAAATAACGGACAGAAAAAAGGAAAAATGTGTTGATTCTGACTACAATTTAAACATTAATAAATGAAAGCCACCCATTTCTGACCTTTACTGACTCATTTTCTTGTCTAATTATTTGTTTGCTCCTAACTCCTACGATACCTAAGGTGCAACAGTTATATTTGGTCCATGGAGTAGTGATACACAAAGGGAGCCTCATCTATCATCAGCCTACAAATAAAACTGTTCTGAAGAAGTCTTCAGTCTTCTTCATCCTGCACAGAAGCAGCGCGTTGGGTGGTTTGAGCTGAGAGAATAAACTTTTTAAATCTATGATTTGATGTTTTGCTGCATTTCTCTAAGTCAAGGTGACTAAAAACGTGTCTTTTACCTTTACATGGACCATTAAAGAGACAACTTCAATCACTTCTCTCCTATCCAAACACTGAATACAAGTAAAACAAAACATATCTCAGATTTTGAGATGCGCCACAGCCTTTCAGTCACAGTGATCCTAATAAATCAACTCTTTAAATCATGAACACCTCCACACCTAGAGGAGAAATTAAGTGCCAAAAAAAAAAAAACCCAGGAAGGTTGAATTATGAAACATAAAGGAGTAAAAACGGGAGATGAAGAATGAAAGTAATGAGATTATAAAAGGCAGCGTCAAAACCGAGGTGCAGCCTCCTGTTGGATTGAGTCGATACGTTTACTGAGAGGGAGGAACAGAAGGTGTGGTAATGGAAGCTGAGGTTATAATAGTGTGGAGATCTGAAGGAGCCAGGTGTGGCAGCAGCCACAGAGGTAATCAGCGGACCAATGGGGAGTCGTTTCACTCAGAGCCAACGTGCTTCCAAAGTACCTGGAATAAAAATAATCATTACGCTGCATTAAAGTCACTGTCTGTAAATACACCCAGGGCAGCAGTAAAAAAGGCAGGCTCACGGTGGCCTTCGCACCTTAACGCACACACACCTGAATATCTACATACACCTGCATGCAAATGACATTAATGCAAATACTTCAGAGGACGGTGTGAAAATCAACGCCTCCCCTGCTGATTCGCTCCCATCATCACAAAGACGTCAAGCTTTTAACAGAAACAAACGTCTCCTATACAACTCAACCAGCTCAGAGCACTTTCATTATCCCCCCCGTAACCTATAAGTGTTATTTTAGCAACAGAAAGCCCAGCAGAGGCTTTGAACTGGATCTCTCCCTCGCACACACACACACACACACACACACTCACACACACTTATTCTGCCTCTCAGCATTGCTGCTATTGGAAAAGCACAGATTAAGTCTGCATTTAGGAGAATTAAAAATGCAAATGAGGCTCAGTAATTGTTTTAGTGTTTAATCGGAGCGAGGAGGGCCTCGCAAACTTTAGACAGACCGACATCTCAGGTTTTAATCTGAAGAAGGTCTGTGTTTATGTCACAGCTCAGTTCAGTGGGTCTAATAGGATGGATGTCCAACCAGCACCACACACACACACACACACACACACACACTCACTCCTGCACAGCACTCCAACCAAAAGGCTTTTGGGGTGGCCAGTTTATTTTGGTTGTGAGTTTGGGTTCCCAGCTGGTACTTGAGACTAGTGGACTGGCAGAGCAGTGGCAGACAGCAGACACACACACACACACACACACACACACACATACACACACACACACACACACACACACACACACACTGAGTGCCAGGGACACACAGTGCCAGGCTGCAACGTCTGCCAACTACAAGGCTGCCCACTGTTCCACAGAGAGGCAGAGGCTAAGGAGAAAGGCCGGGGCAGTGTAGAGAGGCAGGAGGACAGCGAGAGTGGACGGAGATGAAGAAGAAGAAGGAAAAAGCACGAGTCACTTTAAGGAAAAAGGAGGACAATATTTCACTGGCTGACACTCAAAGCTTAGAGTGCCAAACAGAAACCACAAGGGACAAAGTGAGACGAGTTATTTCATTCTGGGGAGGAAGACAGCTGGCTCTGGGTCCTAAGAGGCATTAGGACGGGAGTGACTCAACAGGTTATCTGAATGTTGCATCAAAAATAAAAAAAAGTCAAATTGTTGACTAAAAAGTTTTAAATTTTTAAACTTTTAAAAACAGCTGTAATTTCAAAAGGAATCTCATTTAGATTTAAATATCATCAAGATAATGCAAGAGGATCAAATAATGCCCTAAATCATCCTGTAACAGGGTCTAACGTCCAAACGGGTCAGAAAGGACGCTCCATTAAACACAAAGATGACAAATTACAGGTTATGTGGGTTTCAGTTTGTCGGTATCTCCCTGAGCCTAGACTGAGACAAAAAATAATAATAAAAGTCCTAAAAGGAAATACATGTTTTAACATTAAGATCATGAATCATTCCATTTAAAGTCTCTGCAGTGGTTACCTACTGATGGATCAACCCTAACTTTCTTTAAATTTAAAGAAATATTAGAAATAAAATCACCGTGCTCATATCTGTTAATGTACTGCTGGACCTGTGGACACGTGGTCAGCTGACACAGCTCTGGTTAACACCTGTTGACCATGACCAGTGTGTTTGCACCTCTGACAGCATGACATTAACATGGTTGTTATGGTAACACAGAGCCTCCACTCAAAGTACCAGGATGATGATGTTTGATTTACTGATTAATGAAAAGTTTTATCCATATTTTTGGAAAAAAACACAAAATTTGAATGAAACGAATGAATTAAAACTATGTTTAATTTCTTTTTTTAAATCAAAATATCACTAATCAGCTTTTCAGCTGTTCTATCAAAGGCCAAAAACAACATTATTTGTTATATAAAATGGTTAAATATATGTTGTCTTCTTCAGTTCTGTTCATAAATCTTTGCTGAGAAAATGTTCTTGTAGCTTTAGTCGTTCCTTTTGATCTTGACTTAAAAAGTTTGACAATTTCTTCACTAAACAGCCGATGTGAACCAACAGACCAGAACAAAACAAAGAATGAAACATTTCTCATAATGTGCATGATCTCCAGGCTGAGAAGAACGATGTCAAAGAAGGAAATAGCCTCTCATCTCTGAGGAGTTAACCTACAGGAGTAAATGTTTAAAGATAGGTTTCACTCCCTGGGATCTGACTGACAATCCCTGGAACTATCGTCACTGTTTTACATCTAATGAGGAATGGCAGTAATGGAGTGCTTCCAGCTCTTCTCAGAGAGGAAACTGAGCTTCACAGCTGGAAAAGACGAGCAGTCGACTCACTGAAAAGAAATTTACTCTGTGAAGCTGTAAAATCCTCCAAACCTGGCATCGATTCACCAGTCTGGTCTGTCTGCTCGGCATTGCCAGACACAAAGTTACCATGTAAACAATAAACAACAGCAAACTGAGCAGGATTCAAGACAACAAAACAATGCTAAATGCAAAAATGGTTTAAGAAGAAATATAAAATGCAAAAAATATATTTTTTAAAATTGCACCAAGGAAGTTTCCCAAATCCAGTTTTCATAAAGAATTGGTTCAAATTTGATGCTGCCCTTTGATGTTTAGTCAACTGTTTATTAGTCCCTATATCTCACCGAAACATGAACTCAACTTTATAAATAAATACAAAAAATTACTTTAAAAATTGAGATGTTTTAATAAAAATGTATTAATTTTGATTTCCATTATTATCCCATTAAAATTACAATTATTTTATTAATATGTTATCTTACTTTACATTAAAAACTCTTGTTGCCTTGATTTAATTCAAAAAATGAGAATATGAACTTTTTTGTTGTTGCTGTGGACCTGAAAGGGTTAAAAATGTATACCTGAGTAAATGTGTTAGGGGAATGAAATGGGACCGGGTTGGAAATCTGCATGCAACGAGGGGAAAGTAAATGCTGCAGGGCTTGCATTGCACAATAACTTAGTTCTGGTGGATTGATGGCATTTTAAGTGCTCTGGTTTGCAGGATTTCATGCAAAGCTCGCCCCAAAAGTCAGATAAACTAAGAAAAATGATAACTTCAAAAAGAGTCCCCTATTGTTCATCCCTGGACACCGATAACTCTCCAAACTTCCTTCTTTTTTCCTTCTGCCTCAGTTTCTGTCACGTGTTTTCTTGTCTCTGTCCCTGAAGTGTTGTCTTCACGCGTCCATCTCTGTCTCTGTCAAACAAAGATCCGGGAGCTTGTCCTTACAGAGGCGAGATCAAATGCTAAACCTCAGCTCAGTGTGAGCCTCACAGAATGAACCTGCAAGGAAGGGAATCATAAACAATATTTGATCTTTTGCTTCTGTCACTTCTAGACCTCCAGCCAAACACACACGCACACACACACACACATACACACACACACACACACACACACACACACACACACACACACACACACACAGCTTGAGGGCAGCACTTTCAGGCTTTGTTGCCTCCCTCAGATATGGGAAGGTATACACTGACAGAGGAGCCGACTGGCCTTTTTCATTTAGACTGTAACAACGGTAAACAACGCCACACAAAGGCAGCATCCTCTCGCTCAGCGCCCGCCTGCCTGCAGCCTGCACTCCACGCACCGTTTGATATTAAAAGACAAAACAGGCGTGAACGGAGGAGGTGGTGGTGGAAAGGTAGAAAGACAGACAGAAACGGACAAGTCTAAATGTTACGGCGAGATGCTTGTGTGTGGGCTATTTTTAAAACAGGAAAAAGCAGCCAGGAGATTCTGCATGAAGGAGATATCACCGGGCCAACGCGGACTCCGGTTCCCTCCTCATCCCTCCATCCATACCTTCTCTGGCTGTATTATGGATGTTATTATTATTCCTGCATGTCGTCATGTCGCTTCTCTCCTTCCCCCGAGCAAGGAAGCGGGCACCGCTGGCATCCAGCCAGATTACCCAATCAATCTGCTCTGGAAAGGAGGGAGGCTGAAGGAGGGTGGGGGGATAAGAAAGAAAGAGGAAAAGAAAGAAAGAGCAGCAAGAGGAGGGGGTGTAAAAGACCTGAGAGGGGCTGTAGCAGACAAAACGAAGTAGGATGAGTACATTTTGTTTGATGAATGCTCTGAAAGAGACGCGTGGATTAAAAACAAGAGAAAGTGAGCACCTGTTAAGGAAAAACACACAGCATCCCGCACAGAGTCCAGACAAAGGCCCGGCCATCGACGCGTGTTTACAGAGAGCAGCTCCGCCCCTCGTGCCACCTGTTACTGTGGTTGAGCCGAACAAATGTTTAACCCTCTCAAAGAATCCCCCGGCAACAGCCAACGCATCTCCATCCACCTCCAGCCAGCAGCGCGCTGGGAACACATCAGATCGGGGCTGATGCACTTCTACTCCTTATCTCTTTATTCAGACTCATCGATCAAGAGCTGAAACACTTAGCTACCTGATCAATAGGTCAACTGGCAGAAAATATATCACCAGCTCTGATCATCTTTTATGTAAACATGTAAAACATTTGAAATGCCTCCATCTGTGCCTTGGCTGATGTTGATGATATTGTCAAAAACAGCAAGTTGTGTAAAAAATAAAAGTCATATAGGAGATTTTATTCTAGAGTGACAAGACGTCCAAGTTTTGGTCAAACATGCTCATCCTGACAGTCTTCATCAGTCTGAAGCTCAGTGGAGTCAGTGAAGCGCCGCGATGTGAATGACGCACTTCTGACACTAAATCTGTGACAGTCCCCGGGCCGTGAACCCAGGCTGGCATGAGTCGCAGATGTTTGGGGTCGCGACCTCTGGCTGGGGCAAAGCAAAATGTCTGCAGAGTGTATCACTTCCTGAAAGACTGTCTGATTGAGTGTGTGTGTGTGTGTGTGTGTGTGTCAGAAAAGGAGAAAACAGAGATTCATTCTTCTGCCAGCATTAATGTGAGCAACAATATGTGAGTCTGTCTCTGTGAGTGTGTGTGTGTGTGTGCGCTCGTCAATATGTACGCTTTCTTCATCAGAGGGCTGGCGTGCTTTAATCAGTCGTGTTGCATTACTAAACATGTGCCGTGTTCTTTTTAATCAAACACATTTCCTCTCCAAAGTTCTCTTTTAAGGAATATCCAAATTCCTGCAGACCAGAAGACGTGCACGTCTCTTTTAGGGAATAAACATGATTAAAAGGCAATGTGAAGAGGAAGGCAGAAATACAAATCCAACAATTAGGAGGAGAGAGAAGACTTAATTTACTTTACGGAGGCACACGACTTCGGGCTCTTTATGATACAGAATCGTCTCGCTTACTTTGAGTGTGCGTATTCATTTGCATGAGCGTGTGGGTGTGTGAGATGCATACAAGCGCTGCTGCATGTGGGAGTGTTTACGCGTAACCTCGACCATCTATGACAGCAGATTCACCATTCAAGGATGAAGCAAGCAGCCAGTCAGAGGGCTCCAGCTCCGGGAGAGCGTCCAGGAGCTCCGATTCCACCACATTCCCCTGGATTAGCTGTCAACCGGTTCCCAGATCTCCGGATTAGCACTTTATATTCCATTATCTTCCCTAAACTGGAGAGTTCACAAAGTCTACAGCGCTGAGAGTCAGTAGGACAGGGCTGCGTAAGACATTCCAGCGACGTGAGCCAAACTGAGATGAGCAAGTCCAAATCTGTAACTAACACTGTCCTCTGGCTCAATGTTGCCTGGCAACCGAATTAGCTTCAGGAAACAAATACGGTGTTTCTGTATGTCAGTTTTATAGCGAACATTTTCTCATTGTTATCCACAACCGACTGACAGCATAGCTGCAAGAGGAGACAATAAATTATATTAAAAGGACATAAATAAAGACAAACTAGTCCGGGTTTATCTTGGACACATTCCTCTTTTGGTATTCCCGGTTAGCGACACACACACAGCGAAGTGTGTGCAGCTCCTGGGAGCTGTGTTGTTTTTCACTCTGTAATCCGGGCAGACTCGGGGGAGCGGGGGATCCGTTATCAGCAAGGGGCCGTGATGGAGACTCGATCAGGCCGTGGGTCTGCGGGGACCGAGGAGCTGGAGTTAATCAGAGACCGACAGACCCCTCATTACCCCGGGGATTCACACACCTCGACCCCGACAGCCTCTCTGTCACACAAATACACACAGAGACACTCACAAAAGCACAAGCACTTACTCACACCTTCCCCTGCTTTTTTGAAAGTCTGCAACACTCGCTGTCATTTACTTTCAAACTTTACTTCAGATGAAGCTCGACACCTGGAATCAGCAGCAGACCAAAGTAAAGAAAGTTAGAAAACTTCAGAGACATAAAAATGTGAGTATTTTGAGTAGGGCTACACAATATTGTGATATTGTTGAATGTTTTGATGATGATACCAGCTGCAGTATATCCAGATGTTCTGTCGCCATGATGCTTAAACCGTGTGCTGGATGTGTACGTTTAGTAGCCTAGCAAGCCATCCTTTATACTGTATGTGAATATAAAGTCTGGTCACGACCCACTGAACCGACTCATTCATAGGGTGGGATCAACGGTTGTCTTTCAGACTGTCTTCACATGCTATTGGAGAGCGCTAGGACCAATCAGAGCAACGACCAATGGGACGTAATCATGGAAAAGAAGAGGGGTGCAGTCATGGCGTCTAACAACATAAACAATTTCTGATGTTTTTGTGTGAAAAACATGAAAATATCTGGTGTCTTAAAGAAAAGCCCAAATCTAAAGCGTCCAAAGTTGATGACAACGCCGTTTCAAACAAACTCGGTTCCTGAGCTGCCGCCATGTTGTTTAATTTAAAAGTCGCAGCTCGTCATCGGCTTATCCTGCACAAGAAACCGTTACAGCGGTGTGAATGTGATTAGCCAAAAAAATACAGTGCTGTGATTGGTCCGGTAACCAACTGACCAGGGCTGCAGAGGTTCCAATGGACTGAAGATTGAGCAAAACTAACGGTCTAGTTAACTACTAGGCTATACACTTAAGGAAAGAGAAGTCCAACTGATTGAGATATATATATATATTTTTTTTTTTATCATGCAGTTTGTGTTTGCAATTTATCATCTCTTGCAATATTGATTTAATGCAAAAATATTCTGCAGCCCTAATTTTGAGTAGAAATCACAAATATTCCAAACAGGTTTATTATAGGGTCTGTATGAACAAATGCACTGATGCAATTTTCTAAGCTAATTCTGAAATCTATGTTTTTTGTAATTTTTTAAATAAAAAATTTTAATTTATGTTCCTAATAAAAAGACTACAATTTTTTTTAAATCCACAATTTCTCCAAAATGACACCAAGCCACCGTTTTAATTATATGTAAATTCAAAAGTAAGTAATTAAGTAAGTAAAGTTAATTTATATAGCACCTTTCACAGAAAACAAATCACAAAGTGCTTCACAAAACAAAAGTAAAGTAAAAAAAAAAAAAAGACAGAGGGAGTTTTTACTATAATATTCATCGAAAAATAAATTTGAGTATGTCTTTATTTGTAACTGTTTAATGCTTTGAAAAGTGCACCAAATATCAGCTTTTTTGCCTACAAACGCTCACTTTCAAGCAAATAGAAGCAGAGTGCACGTGCACTCAACCACAAAACTTTCAGAAAATGAAATTCTGAAACAAAAAAAACTTTATGTCTAGCTGGGTAACTATCAGCTCATCTATTACAACGCACACAACGAACTGGAACCGGTTCCAGACGCGTGTCTGTTAAAAAAATAGGTTGATTAAAGATCTTCAACAGATCAAGTCTTAAACTTCAGTTTGTTGGTCGACTCTGAGAAGTGGCCGTGAATCGCCCCTGTAGGGTCTGACACTGCAGCGCTGGACGTTGTCAAACAGCAGCCAGTAAAGAGCTGACATGCAGGTATCCAGCTGGCCTACCTCTGGAGAAAGGTGTAGGAAATTATATGGCATTTAGATTAATTAGACACAGTTGTCAGATTTAATTAACTACTAGGTTTAATTAACCATGTAATTAATCTTATGGTGGTCCAACACATGTACACACACAGACACAACTAGTGCCTACACACACACGAACAGTGCACACACAGCAAATGTAATCTATTCAGCTGACAAGTGCTCACACTTTTTGCTGTCAAACCTCACAAGAGAGTTCAGCTGAATGGGTGAGTGGCTACGAGCTAAAACAGCCTGAATGAGGTGCACGTTGTAAGAATAGCACCTTTAATCCATCTCGAGTTTAACTTCTGCCCAGGTAGAATGATAATCTTCCCGCTGAAGCAGGCTGTCCACACACATCCGCACATCTACACGCAGTCCTTTATCAAATATAAACCAGACTACATAGTGCAAATATTTATCACAGTGTTGACAGGTTGACAGACGAGACATTCCAGGTAAAAAATAAACCCGAGAATCACATCAAAACATGTCATCGGCTATTTGTAGCTTTTTGAGAAAAGTGTGTGTCCAATAGATCGACTGGTCCAAGTCTTCAGAAGATGAGAGGGTCGGCGGGAGGTCGCTGACCCTGACCTTTTATTCACCAAGTCCAACCCCTGCAGCCACAACAAGCGCGGCCCGGCGGGCTGTAAATGTGCCCCCTCTGTACATGCATTGTGCGTGAATGTGTGTGTTAATGTGCTGGCGTGATCAGCCAGCTGCCTTCTGCGATTTGACCTTTACTGAAGCCATGAGTGGACCAATAAGTAGCCAGGCATTACGGTGACCTCTCACCTCTAGAACAGGAGAGCTGCTTGGACTAAAAGGGTCAGCGTGTCAGTGCATCTAACAGCTGAGCCGCAACGTTACACTTCTGTCTCATATCTGGAGACGAAATGAAGCAGAATGCCACGAAAACCTTCAACAACAGAGAATAACCAGCACACACACCTCAAAGAGCAAAAAACACAAACCAGCAGCCTTATCACAGCCAAGACGGTCTCTACTTTCTGATCTAGTCTCAGCGTGGGGTGGTGCGTTCAAGAGCATGATTAAACGGTGGTTATTACGCTTGTGCAATACAGCAGGATTGGTTAAGTTCACTCACATAGTCATGGAAAGCCTTGGCCTCGCTGGAATGTTCGCATGTCTCCCTCCGGTCCGGGGCGGCGCAGTACAGATCCCAGAATACACTGTGGGACGAGACAGCAGTTACACATTCACTCTGCAGCAAAAACACATGTTTCTCTGGTGGGTATGATCACAAACACCAGGCAAAATCAAGCATGTACACAAAGCATAAAAGACACTGTGTTTATTTTATGATAATGACAATCTATATAAGCTCTAATGCACAAAAAGAGCATGAACTTTTATCATTTGTAGGTTTTTTAGGTCATTAGTTATTTATTCGGTATTCTGGAAAAACAGAAAGATTTTAAGGTTGTAGTTTTGATTTGAAATGATCCGATCAAAGAAGACATGCAAATAAACTGCAACAAAGGCCAACTGGGAATAAAAGACTTATTGTTTTGTATCCATCAGACTGGATATCATTTTACACTGTACCATGTTGTATTTAATCATATAGTGATGTACAGTATCAAATCATATCATGTTGTATTGTATATACAACTAAATTGACCCAAGATTTTCATAAATCAGTAAGATAAATTATGAAACATGACAATAATAAACAAAAGAACACACGAAGACAAAGAATACACAGGATAAAAAATGGAGAAGAAATGCAAACATTTAAAATGCTCAACATTGTATGGAGAGGTTAGCGTTTGAAAATAAATCTCCAAACTTCTAAGAGAAACTAGTTTTTGGGCCAAAGAATTCATACTAGTATATGTATCGTATTATATCCTGTTGATTGTATTGTATCGAATCACATCAAATCATGTGAGATTGCTTATTATTGTATCGTGTTGTGTTAGATTATCATGTAAAGTATGTATGATATTATATTTGGTGGTAGTATGTTGTACTTTCATGAATTTTCAAAAAGATTCTAAATCTTGAAGTTTGTAATTTGGCCAAAATATGATCATTTGGGCTCAGTTATCTATCTAAAGTCTCTTTGATTTATTTGAGGGCTATCACTAGGGCTGCATCTATTCATCTAATTACTGATGAATTCCTCAAAAAAAAAAAAAAAAAATCCTCGTGGCAAAATTAATAGAACCGAGGCTTCATTTAAACCACTTAACACTGCTCGTGATGTTTCACGGGGACAGTCAACACAACAGTGCTACATCAACTTTACACAATCAACTGATGTAACTGTGACTAAAACAGGATTCCCTGCAGTCAGACGTCGTTACAGCGAGAACAACATTCTCAATTTAAGAAAGAGATAAGAAAAAAGTCAAGGTGGAGCACCAGACCCCTCAGCTCTACAGACCTGTATCGAATAAAAACCAACGTCTTTACAAACGGGTTCTGTGTGAGATGAAGTCCGTTTTACCGATGTTTAAACGCTCTTGTGTTTCTACTCCTTCCTTTAGATGTTAGCTGTTTCTCTGCTCCACATCTTATTGAATGAGTAATTAATGAGTAATTAACAGGCTTCTACAGAACTCAACATGTTAAGGAGGTGATTAAATCATTAGATTCAGGTGTGCTGGAGCAGGAAACATGTAAAACCTGCAGGATGGTGGTGGCCCTGCAGGACTGGAACTGGTGACCTCTGATTTATTTAAAGATGTGATCTGTAAACTTCTAAAAAGTGACTCGCCCATCAAAAAGCTGCTGTTCGTGACAATCTGCAAAACTCAAGGCTAAGAGCAGCCAGCCAGAGACAAGCTTAAACATTTGTAGAAACAGGAACCATTCACTGCCAAAAGCACAGCGGAGCTCCTTCAGTCCACCAAAGAGGTGAAGGACCTCCACATGCTCCTCTCAGCCCACCCCGGCGACCTGCAGGTTACTGACCAATCAGCTCTGATTATGTTGCTTAGCGCTCAACCAGCCTCACTCACACAATTTAGCTAGGAAAGTTGCACTCCTCCAGGGGCAATGGGGGCCACGAGGTCCCACTCCAAATGGGCCCTTAATTACTCCACTGAAATTAAGTACCTGCTAAGCCAGTCCATATAAAACCGTTCTCCTTCCTCACAATATTGATTTTATGGACAGTTTCTAAGTTGAACTCTTGAGAGGAAACTGTTGCTGCTTGATTACCTGCCTGATTTGTGCTGACGATATTTGATGAATCAGAAAATAAAAATTAAAGAACCAAGCTACATTTTACTTTAATTTGCTTCAATTTTTTTGTCATTTGAAGCCATCAAGGAAACAAAAGTGCAACAAAAAGTGCCTTAAAACTCACTAAAGAATAATAAACCTCACATTTTAACCTTGTGGGAAACTGTACCAGTTTATCAAAGCTTATAAACTCCAAAAAAGATCAAAGAAAAAAGTATTTAAAACTGAGTTGGTGCCCCGGTGAGCACCAAGGTCCGACAGGCGACACGAGGAGCAGGGAGGGACGGCGTGAAGCTGGAAGAAAACAAGCAGTGTGTGTGTGTGTGTTGCCCCTCTGTCACTTGACAATAAAGCCAGTGTACATTATCATATCTATCGGTTGGTGTTAAAGAGATTGCTGCTCCGTCAGAGACGAAAAGGCGAGAGCATCGCAAATCCAATCGGCTCTCAGGGAAATGAAATGAGACGCGGGTTAGAGTTTGTTACAGAAAAGACGCAACCAGGTGGAGGCGCAGGAGTCAATGTGTGTGTGTGTGAGGGAGGGGAGGGGGGGATTTAACACCTCCTGGCCTGGAAATATATTACGATTTGAACACCTGACCTGAGACATGCAGAGAAATCAGATTCTGAGTCCTGATGTATAATCTGAGGGCGAATCGGCTAAAAATCCAAACCAGGACTTTCATTATTCTGATATTAATGTTTGACATAAAAACATGTTTCTATACTAAGTTTGACTTTAAATGGTGGGAAAAAAAACACAGAATCCAGGTGAAGTTCTTCTGACGCTGATTTGACATTTAGAGGGAAAAGCCGCGTCACGGTTTTTGTCACATCCTTTTTAAAGACATTAATCTGTAAAAATCATCTGGGACGTCAACATTCACAGTTAATTAGCACCAGCAATCAACAAGAAATCTTGTACTCTGCGTACCCTTGTAATAGTAAAATTTCTATCCAATTATCTAATCATTTCAATCTAATTATCTCATCACGGGAGGCTCTTTATGATCTGATGGGAAGTAGCTGGTGTTGGAGCTGCACCGCTCTGCTCTGAGGGTGAAAAGTTTAACTGTTCTCACTTTGAGGAGAAATTCAGAAGCAACTTGGGATCATGCAAACACTTTTTAAGGATTTATTCAGACATAAATAATGAAAGCTGAAACATATAAGCTGCACACACACACACATGCTTTTTATCCAGAAACGGGGAGGAAGGGATTAGCGTTGGACCGTCCAGACGAAGACAATTACAAAAATGAAATGCCATTGTGATAATTATTTGTAATTAACTGCAGTCTGACAAAACCAGTGCAAAAATGTGCTTTTCCGTTATAATAAGAATAAACAAAGAAAAGCCCACATGATAATCGTGTGTGTGTTGGTCAGTCATAGGAAAAATAAACAGACATTAAGATGTAGAGGTGGAGATAAGGAGGCATTCGGAGTGTTGAGGTGGAGAAACAAAACCCCCAGTTGTTTTTTTATCAGTCTGAGGAGAAAGTAAATGTCAGATCTGTGACACTGACAGGTCAAAACAAGAGAAGTTTACATTTTGTTCTCAGAAACTGCTGACACAAAAAAGTAGTGATCATTTGCAAGTAAATGCACAAATATCAGTGCATTAGATTTGCTGATTATAAGTCAAATTTACATTAAAGTAGTTTTTTTTTGGGGGGGGGGATATGCTTTAAAGAAAATATTCAATTAATCAGGAATAATCTCTGCTCAGATCACTACGTTTTGTTACAAAGCTGTGGATTTCATTCCAGCTCTCACTACACACCTGTCTGTTAGCCGATGACCTCTCACCTGTCCTTTACTCCCAGTTCCTTTAACTGGTCTTTTTTATTTTTGTTCTTTAAATCCAGTAAAGCTTACATTTGTTGTTCATCTTCTGCCTCCTGACTGCAACTTTTGCCTTAAATTATTAAATAATAAACAAAAACTGGTTAGTCGTGTTGAGGAAATAACCGTATCTGTTCATTCTCCTGCCATGATAGCTGAGAAATGCACAAACTATGATGTTTTTATTATAATTTGTCATGACGGAAGCAGATTTTTATTTTTGTTGGTGGATTTTGAGCCACAGAGGCAAATGAACCGTTTTCCAAACAGGAAACCCCTCAAATTTAGAGTCTGAACAATCAAATATATACAAATAAGGACGAACGTTTGAATGAACTGAGCACAGTCTGAGATTTGATTTCACATTTCAGCTGTTCCAGACATGTGGAAGCAAAGAGGGTCTACTTTCTGTTTTCTTTCCTCCCCACAAGCATGAATCGGAGCTGGAGGCTACAGCACAACGCTGCTGTTGTCCTGGGTTTAGTGGAGATGTTTTGTGTATGTCGGATAGTGGGGGGGGGGGGTTCAGTGTCCGTCCAGTGAAAACTGGTTAAACCAATCGATTTGGGGATAAAAAAGGAGACAACTAGCATCCAGCCAATAGAGAAGAAGCTAATGACACAATCAACACCTGCAGCCCTCGCTGAGCCTTTTCTTTATCCTCCACCCATAACAACAGATGTGGATGGGTGGATGACCCCCCCCCCCCCCCCCCCCCCCCCAGAACCCCTCCACTTTTCCTTCTTGTGTCCGTGGTCTCATTCTAAAGCCCCCCCCCACACACACACACACACACACACACACCCACCTTCGGCGTCCTGTAGGAAACAGAACCCCAGCAAGGTGCTGAAGAGGAGACGGTGGGGGTGGGGCTGCAGGGTGACGGTGGGGTCGGGGTCTTAGATTTGGCTGTTTAACACAAAAGAGACTGGAATGCAAAGAGTTAATCCATTCGGGGGTCTCTCTCTTCCGCAAACAAAGGGACAGGCCTCCAGACAAAGGTTGAAGGAGGAGGAGCGGTGGGTGAGGGATGAGGGAGGTTGGTGGCTTTTCTGCCATCTGGAGCTTTTGTTTTGGGGGAGGCTGGAGGTTGAAGGAGGGGGTTAGCTGGGTGGCATAGGGGTTGGACAGGGGACGCCGCCCCCCTACGTTCCCCTCCCACCCGTACAGTGTCTGCGTCCACGTGCTGTGTGGCCCAGACGGACGCCCCTTCAGCGAGGAGCCCCAGCCCAGATAACCATCAGCTCACACTCCCACTGCTCTCCAGAAAACACACTGTGTCATTTCCCACACCGCTGAAATACATCAACGCAGTCAAAGCACAAACCAAAGGCACTCACTCACACACACACACACTCACTCACACACACACCAGGCCAGCCTCCCTGAGCGCTCTTATTGGTTCCGGCAGAGGCGAGATCAAACTTTCGCTGCACTGTATGTTTGCCTGTGTCATTCTGTCAGTATAACTGGTAGCTGTCAGTTTGAGAGAAGCCAGGCTCTTTAAGGACCACTATGAACCGTGTCAACAGGCCGCACTATCACAACACACACACACAGGGGCCGGAGAGGATGAATGAATGAAGCTGCGTGTCTGGGTTTATTACACACGACCGACCCGGGTGCTTTGGGGATGAGCAGGATAGCATGAATGACAAACAAAGCGGGCCCTGTCAGACCTCTCATCCCCTCTCGTTAGCTCTCGTGCTGCCTCGCTGAGGATTCTGCCTCCCTGCCTTTCTTCCAGCTGGATTCTTTCCTGCTAATAACCCACTTCTTCAGCTATCTTTATTATTTTCCACATAAAGTTTTTCTATCTATCAACCTGACAGCTGTAAAGGCCAAACCCTGCAGTGCATATTTCGTCTCCTTCGAAATCAGACATGGAGAAAAACACGCGTGTCAATCTGTGAGTCCACTGACCCCGTTCCTCCAAGCAGACAGAAAACACCGGTCTATATTTATGTAGCATTAAGGGATCTGACAGATTTGTCTAAAGAGGCTGAAAGACAAGAACCCTCATCAGACTCTTGTTTCGTTAAACTGATCCTCAGGTTAAACAAAGTCTGTAAATCCTAAAGTTTTTCAACTATCAGGTGCACCTCTGCAGGAGAACAGAGTAACATGAGAGAAACAGGTGCACCGTATACCAACAACGGCACGCTTTAGCAGCAGATCCTGCAGAAATGTTCTCATCAGAATGATCAGGAGATACAGAACCAGCCTGGAAGCTCAAAATCACTGTTTTACAGTTTAGGACCTCAAACTTTCTGACAGCATGAGACATCAGGACATCAGGCCCTTCAGGAAATGAGTTAGTATAATATTATTCATAACTTCTCAACAGAAACACACTTCAAAATAGCTGAAATATCCCTTTAATACCTCTTAACCCACTCCCTTCCTGTGTCTGATGAAGCAGTTGTTCCCAATCTTTCCCACTGACCCACAAAGTGGCCATTAAAGAAACTTGCAACCCTAATTATCACTAATTGAAGAATACAAAAAAATCATTAACCCTTTAACTAGCAGATCAAGCCCTTGGTAGAGCACATTTTAATCTATCTATCTATCCTATTGAAACATGCACAGAAGCTAACTGAAAATAAACAATAGTGAACTAAAAAAATTCTAAATAATATTGGGATGTTTATGTTGGGTAATTTATTAATTTGCATTATATTTGAACCCTCATTGCCCTAAATTGATTAAAACAAAAGGCAACATTTTTAAAAATGTGTTGTTTTATCCCAATGTGGAAGTTAAAGGGTTAATTAAGCAAAAGCAGAATAAAACCACAAACCCTCAACAACAGTTTTATTAATTTTGTTCATTTGCAACTAAAGTTTTAATCATTTTCTGACAAAGCTGAAATCAATCAGATCATCTCCAGACCCCACTCTTAAAAGTGACCCCAAGTCGAATCCAGACCCAAACTTCGGGAACCGCTGTGTCAAAGGATGCTTGAGTTTACTTCAACTTCACATCATAACTAGCAGATGATTGGATGAAGTAACAGAAAAGGAAGATGTGCCTCTTTTCCTGGCTGTGTTTATTTTAGCTACCCAGCTATATATGGTCCTTCTGAAGTTTACGACCCACTACCCTAGATTGTGCCTGCTCCCCATTTTTTAAAACCACTCTGTGCTGGATCTCTTCTTCACTCAAGAATGGCCATCCATGTACTCCACCTAAGAGTTGTGACAAAATCTGCATCAAAGAACGTTTAACACCTCTAAACAACTGCTATGTAAAAGCACAGGGGGAAAAGTTAGCCCTAAAAAGTCAGCAAGTCAGTGACCAACAGGTTACCAGCTTATCACACACAGAAATTCATGCATAAATGCACTCACACCTCAGAAGCTCCATTAGACCTAACATGCATGTTGAGATCCTAGAAAAACACAAACTCCATGCAGAAAGGTCTGCACTGTCACGATCAGCTTTCCTAATTTGAAATGATGAAAATGTGTAAATATTAGAGCTATATTTGAGTGTTTACTGTGCCATGCAAATCATTATATTCTCACTCAGCAAGATTGCAAAGATTTTCCTATCAGCGTCACTACTTTTACATCTAAAACAATTATAATTAGAGCCCAGAATGAGGTTTAGACACATCAAATCCTCTAAAGCTCAAAAGACTTACTGATAAAATTAAGTTTTTGTACTTTTTTCCCCACATAACCATATTCCAGTTTCTGTTTTCAGAGCATTCATGAAGGAATTGCTGCTAATTTGATGTGTTTTCATCAACAGACTTGACTAGAATGTGAACTTGTATCACTGTGAGGAAGGAGCTGCAGCCTTCAGTCGCAACAGTTCATGATGGTGGGCTCAGTTACTGACTTTTGACATTAATTGTACAGTGAACACTTCAAGGAGAGGTCACTCAAAACAGCTGAAATAACAGAAAAGGGCAGTTAACTGAGCTGTCAATCAGGACTCCAAGAGATGATGCACTTAGCAGTCCCTGCAATTACTGCATCCCTCCACCTTGAACATTCCTTCAGTACTTTAAGAGTCCTTTTGTGGTAAAACCATGAAAGATATTTTTGACAAAAGGAAAATAGGAGTAAAAGAGAGAGGATCGACGTACCACCACCATGAGTGTAAAAATCCTGGAGGTTCCCCGAGTGTGATATTCTTCTCCCATCGAATCTGTGAGGAAGAGGCAAAGGAGACAGAGGAGAAGAAAGACAAATTAGACTCTGCGACATGTTTTATGCATAAAGTAATCGTTTTGTTTAATGGTCACTTTCAGACTGACAGAGAGACGGTCGGGCAGATAAATAATAGGCCAGCGTGGAGCTCGGTGATCTATAGCGCAGTGCAGAGTTTTGTGGGTAAGAAACTGTGACTGTCTGGAAGCGGCGGAAGTCCTCGGAGCTGCCCTCACAAAACCAGCAGAGCTCCCCGTCTGTATCTGGACTCTGAGATAAGATCCAGTGAGAGATAACGGACCAACTGCCTGCTGTACACGCTCCCTGTGACATGAATCTACACACAAACACGCACAGATTCAGGGCATATACACGCACTCTGAGAGTCTGAGAGAACAGCATGACACCAGCAGGAATCCTCCTTTATTCTCTCTATATGTGCTTCATATAAAAATACAAAAAAAAAATACAGATACAAGCCCCATGTTTCTATTAAAGTGTCTATTCTACAGATTTCCCCTGTGCCACTTATAATGATGTGATGTGCTGTGTGTTGTTGTGGGCTTGTTGATTTAATGCCGCTAAAGAGCTGAGTGCTGCACTGTGCAGGAGAGCACAGAGAGGGGAAGTCCTCTCGGGGGCACGAGTGTATTGTGTATACTATAAACGTGAGCGTGAGTGTGTGAGTGAGTGCATTTTCCACTGTAGGAGCAACAGAGGCTAATTAAGGCAGGCGCTCATTAGATCAGCAGGTGTGTGTGTGCACCTTAAGGAACGTGCACGTGTGTTTTCATGCATGCTTCTTTCGTTTTTCACCAACTTTTCTTTGGTTCCGAAGGTTTTTTCTTGCATCCAAGTGTTGCCCGTTTGTTAAAAATATTCACAATTATTTGTTTCATTTGCTTCTTTTTCACAAATTGATCTTTTTGCCACTGTTCTGATGCAAAACTGGTTGAAGAGCTGAAAACATGTTTTTCTAAATGATTAAACAAGAATAATCAAAAGGGAAAATTACATGGAAAAAGAACTAGTACAGCTTTTAAAAGCTGACATGTCAGCTTAACAATTATACTAAAAACATCTTTATATATACTCGTGACAAATATCTAAACATTTTAAGTAATTTGACTCCTACTGTGCAAGAAACCCATACATCAACTATTCAGGAACTTGTCCTTGAACCTAAATTCCACCTGATTTTTTCAGACGTGCTTCAAATAAATGTAAGTATCTGGGAGAAAATTCACCCTCAAAGTCTTAGAAATGATCTGAAATGATCGAGGACTGATGTAACTCATCTCACATCTTGAAGTGAAATAACTCCCCAACTTGTGTTCTGATTTTCTTGATGATCAAACTTTGTCCAGTGCTTATAAACAGTATTCACCCTCTAAGATGTTTTATCCTTTCATTGCTTTTATAAATCAATCATGAGCAACATAATTTGGCTTCTTTGACTGTTTTTTTTAAACCCTTTAATTTTGAAGTAAAAACTAATTTTTGATTAATGGCAATTAAATAAAAACATATAAAACAAGTGATTGAATACATATTCACCCCCTTCCATTCAGATGCACCTTTGTGTACAATCGGAGCACAGAGTCTGTGGGGACTGGTCTCAATCGGGCTGCACATCTGGACACTACAGTTCTATCCAGGTCTTCCTTGTAAAACTTCAAGCTCGGTCAGGTTGCAGGGGGATCAGGTATAAATTCTCTGTGGGACTGAGGTCTGGTCTTTGGCTCAGCCACGCCGTGTAGCGTTAGCTGGATGCTAATTGCTGTTGGTGGTAGGAGGGGATGGTGGCGCCTGGTGCAGGTTGCTTCACTTCTGTGGCTACAATGTAGCTTACTGCCATCAGCATGTGAATAAATGTAATGTAAAGCACTTAGTCTATGACTTAGAAAAGCTTCGAGTTACTGTGTTGGGGTGGAATCAAATTGTCCTCCAGGATTTCTTTATATTAAGCCGATCTGCCTCTTTTTAAGGAGCTGAGGACATCATGTTGAGCTGAACACATCCAACGAACAACAGAAGCGTTCCACTGGAGAACGCCTGGACATGGGACCATTAGCAGGAAGGATGTCCATTAAGGAAGAGGATGCAACACATTAGAGACCTTACCTCCTCTACAGTTCAGGGGCATAATACAGGGTTAATAGCAGACACAGTACAAACGGTTTGGATTGCGTTGGCTTCAAACTATCAAAAGGCATTTTTAGTTCAACTTGGCTGCAAATATGTCAAAACAAACAAAAACAAATCCTACAATATGTCCCAAATGAGTTATTTCATCAGCAGATGCCTAAACTTAAAACGTGAACTCGAAGGTTAAAGAAGGAGAATCCCGCCCATCTGTTGTGAGCAGGAAATTACATTAGAAGAGTTTCTTACCTCTGACAGGAAGGTCTGTGCTGATTTCTGTGCACCAACATGCAGCAAATACTCATACACATATAAAGCTAACCTGAAAGACAAAGCAGAGGGAGAAGAAACATTAAAATCTTCCAATTGAGTTAAAAATCATTTTATCTTTTAATGAGTCATAGTATTTTTATTCCAAAACTAAGTAAAAAAACAAAAAAATAAGTCAGGTGTTTGTTGAACAAGACTTTACTGTATGAAGGTCATTTAGAGAAGGGTTGTAAATGTGTGACACAGGGCTGTGCAGCTCAGACTAAGGAGCTTCGGTGGCACTCGGCCATATCCGTGTGGTTTTAGGATTTCTGCTGTCGAGGCAAAGACCCTGAAAACAAAACAGTGTAGACGCTCTGAGAAACACGGACAGGCGAGACGAGGAAAACGCTCAGACACGGCAGGAGATAAACTCTCAGAGATTTACCAGAACAGCAACGTGTGGCGGCAACATTTGACCACACCACAAAAAGTATCAACTCTTTAAAATTAGAGGTTCACTGATGATGTTTTCCTTACTAAGGTGCAGCTTTTGGTGTCACGTTAACAAATTATGATGATGTTCGCCACATGACAGCAATCTCTCAACTAAAAAATGTCTAAGGTCTAAAAGAAGGAAGGACGTCTAACTATCTGAGAGAAAATTATTCTAAAATTTTGATATTGTTTAGTCCATCCTGACCCACAAATGGCTCCGGTTTGATTTTAGAACATAATTGTTGAATTTTTTATTTTTTTATTTTAAAGAGAAAAACACTTTTCTGGCTTTTTAAACTCACAAAGTTACGTGGACGCTTTACCTTTAACCATTTCCAACCCTGGATTATTACACATTTTAAAAATCTAGAGAAACTTTCCCAGCACATATTTAGTTTTGTTGTCCTTTTAAGACTTCCCAGGTCAAATTAAATACCTTCTGACTGTAACAACTGAACAAAATCAGCATCACCACCTGATCAGATTCACTCCCTCATCCTTCAGAGGGGTTTTAAATACCCAGCGATCAGTGGGTGAAGTCTTAAAGTCTGTTTAATAAAAAAAGAAACACTCATATTCAGACACAATCTAGATCCTGTTCACACCTGCTACTAACATGCATCAAGGATGATGCAATCACAAGTAGGTGTGAAATCACACAGCATGCATCAAAAAGTGGTTTTATTTTAATTTAACAGCAGTGGAAGGAACTTTTAGAAGTTGTAAAGTTTGCTAACTAACAAAAACATCCTTAAAGAAGTTAAAAGAAAGAATGGATGGAATGGTTTTCAGAACTTGTCATTTTACGCTGCTAGAAAACATGTGCTGATGTTTTGCCCCAAGCGACCATCTTAATTCTCTAGAGGCAAAAACAGATTTTATATCATGTAATACGAGTCAATAGTTTATTTTCTCAGCAAAAGATGTAATTTCTTTGGCAAAACTGTTAAAAATTGCACTTCTTTGAAAAGCCACTTGAGGCTGCTTTTTACAAACATGTCGCAAAAACCCACCAAAAGCGGAAATGTCAAACTTTACAAATAAATAACCATATAAAATTTGGAATTTTTTGACACCAAAAATGGCATCACACAAGATGCACATACAGTATAACTAAAGCAAAACAGGTATTAGTCGACCTGACCTCCACGTGTTTAAGCTAAAGGAAGAAAACAGACCATTGGCCTACAGAACATGCAAATTGCAGACATCAAGTCCCTTTCAGCCTCCTGATCCAAACCGCCTGGCTGTGAGGTGTAATCACATCAGGAAATGGCCAAAATTGCAGCTGAAATGACAAATAAAATATCTGTTCTTCAGACCTGCGAGCTGAACAGCAACTGAGAGAAACAGAAACACCTTTTTTTTCTGTAACAACAATTAAACTGCCACACTGTTCCACGACATTAAACACATCGTGCGACTATTTAAAATGCACTTTCTTATTTGTCAAAATTGTCAAAACACACAGTTAAACATTTGCTGCAGAAAACGAACTGTGTGATGTTTATCCAAGAACAAGTTAGAAACCGGTTGCTTAGCAACAAAACAGCGGGGGTTCCATAAAAACTGCGACTCCCCTCCAATAAATATTACGGCACATTATTATAAACAGTAATAAATCAGTTTTTAATCTGCTTCGATGGGAATAAACTCAGCATTACCTGCTCGTTTGTGAGCTTTAAGTGTGCTGAAAGGACAGCGTTTTGTTACGTTTGTGTAAAACCAGGTTAGCTGTATTTATTCAGTCACAGCTTTAATTCTAACAGACAACTATGAGGTGGGGATTTGGGGCCATTTTACCCTAAATGTTTATTTTATCAAAATGCCTAAATATTTTTCTTCATTCAATATTTGCTTAATAATCTTATTTTTTTATATAATTTTACAAATATAACACTAAGAAGCTAGCTTTTCTGGCTTTGCTTCATACTGTCTCTATTCATAATCTCCACAACGAGACTCGTTTTGTTGAAACTAGCGTTACAGTTACTGCCGTACGGTACCGTTACTGTGTCAGAGAAGCTGTGCACTTAGTGTGTGTGTGTGTTGGAGGTCCTGTGCATGTGTCTCCTAGCTTCAGAGGACATGGGAGCACTCATTCACTGCGCTGCAACAGGATACGAAGCTCGTCAGATTGTGGGCTGCACCATCGGGACCGGGAAAGCACTGGTCTGCAAAGGCATGTTCGGGCATCAGGTTCTGGTACCTACACATGATATCTGGTTCTCATGAGGACTGGCAGACTACCACAAAAATATGATTTTATTGATACAATGTCATCATTACAATTTTATGCAGATGACGCCAACCTTTATTTAGCTTTTGACTCTCGTATCAAAGACCCGATAATTACTCCTAAACATGAAATAGTTGATGTCTAGATCAAGCAAACATAACTTAATCTATATACAGGTGTTGTATCTCTTCTCAGCTTAATATATTTGTGAGTATTATTATAATCTTATTTAGTATGCTTGAACAAGTCAGTTTGACCTCATTCGTTTAGAATAAGTATTTCAAAATTTTACTTTCCTGTTTCTCAGAATCTTTTCAATTAAGTCATGTCCTTATATTATAATTTATATTTGTGTGCATGCTTCAGAAAACATGTCTTTTATTTAAATAACCGTCTAACTTTTTCCTCACTTGCAAAAAACCCACATAACTCTGATTTTAACGTATCATCAGCTTACTGGTACTTTACCAGTAAATACCTGCTCACCTGTGAATTTTAGATCTGTTTAAAAATTCAAATTATCATTGAAAAAAACATTTTAAGCTAAATAACAAACATTTACCCCATAAGGCTGGGTATGATCCTCCAGTGTTGGAGAATCCATAATCCAGATTGAAAACTTGACCAGGACTTCATCACCCTGGAATAAAATCAGGAATAAATCCCTGTCCTATTCCAAAACTCACTGTTTTGACTCTTGATAGGGTAATATAGTATTTGTATTAAAGTAGTTTATCCTTCAAATAAGAAGAAAGCAAATTGACATATTTCTGAGCGTAAACTTTGTGAAATAACTTTCAAAGACACGGACCTATAAATTCCAACCATCTCTTTTAAAAAGAACAGATTGTTACTTTCTCTCTACAGCTGACTCATCCCTGTTGCTTGTCACAGCCTTTGCCTTATTAGTGCTCATCACACAGTCACCAGAAGGGATTTTGACAACTTTTCGGCAGGCCCAAACTTCAGAACACTCAAGGCTATCAACTCAAGCAGTCTAAACACCGCCGCCCACACCTAACTAAACCTACAGAGACACACGGAGCACTCGCATTGACCAGTTCAGGACAAAATCCATTCACGCTCCAACACAAAGAAACAACTAAATTATGTTATAACAATGCAGAGTCCTGCAGAAAACCTCAGCAAGCAAAAATTAGCAATGCAATTTCCTCAAGTTTTAGCAGAGTATGAGGGTCTGCCATGCTTTTTTTTTACAGTGATATTTAAGCTGAGCACATGCACTAAGGCCAGCACAGACATTTGTTTGGGTTGATGCTTCGTGATGCTGAATGAATCAATAATCAACTGGGCCAAAGGTAAACAGCCAGACTCCTTTCTTTCTCACAGATATGGCTGAATGTCTCGGAGATCCACCTCGCTTAAGTCAAATTATTTCTTGCGGCTGATCTAGATCAGTTTTTGCTTGCATTAGACGGCAGATAGTATCACCTATATTTCCCGCTCTTGCATCAGATACAACTGTATCAGCATCCACTTCAAATACTTATTATAAGCATGTTGTTAAGGAGAAGGCTGTCAGACGGAGGACGGTTGTGTGCTGTAAGCATTTGCTTGGTCTGGTCAAATGATGCATGTGTAGAAAAGAGTGCTTCTTGTGAACATTTAATAATAATGTCAAACAGAGTGACTGTACTGGTATCATCATGTGAAAGTTACCCATCTGTTCTCCCATAGATACTGTCACCTGAATAATTTTGTTTCTAATCACAAATCATGTCCAATCCTGGTCCTGGGTGGCCACGATGCTGCATGTCTTAGATGCTTCTCTGCTCCAGCACGCATGATTTAAATGAACGGGTGACTAACAGGCTTCTGAAGAAATTGAGGACATGCTGAAGAGGTCGTTCAACCACTGAATCAGGTGTGCTGGAGCAGAGAAACAACTAAAGCACGCAGGATTGTGGCCCTCGAGGACCAGGAGTGGACACCACAATCCTAAAAGAAGGTACTGCTGTGAAATAAAGAACATATAATTTACACCAAACCAGCAGAGATTTTATGTCATGGTGTTTTCCTGTTTTTTGATTGTTTTTATGTTTGATTTTGTTGCACTTATTGATGTTTCTTCCTGTTTGCTTTTAATCTAGCTTGTAAAAGACATTATTCATCACTGTCGTTTTCAAACATGCTGTAGAAATAAATGAGACATTTGACAAATTATGAATATTCAGACACTTTGTGACTAAACTACAAAAGAATATGGGACCCGGTCGTCATATAAAGTACCATGAATCCAAATTCTCATAATTCTGTGCACTGGAGCCAAAAGTTCAAACATTCAACATTCAAATCTAACTTTTTTTTTTTTTTGTTCGGCTGCATTAAAGATAAATAGTAACATGATAGGTGCTCGAGCAGATTAGATCAATACAGATTCTGCCTAAAAAGGGACTAAAAGGCTGGTCTGAATTAGGATTTATGCACAACGTTATATAAAGTATTACCTGACCTCTGTTTTTGCTCTTTCACTGTCAGATTGACACATTTACTTGTGCTTTTACTGTATGATTCTTCTAAGCTGCTGAAGTTCATGTGAACCGAGAGGGGTCTGCCACTGTAATGTGTAAAAACGAGCTCCTATTTGCAGCGTGAAACACCTCACGGCAGGCGTCAGCTCCTATATTCCTCCTTTACTGTACAGGATCGCACACAGGTTCCCATGAGCACTGCGGCAATGAAATTTTCATGGTGGAGCCTGGTGTGATCTGAGGGGCGCTGTGCACCGGCGATGGGCACCTGCCCCAGCAGATGCATTATTTAAAAACACTCATTCAATCCAGGCTTCAGGGGACACCTTTTGTTACTCTGTCAGACGCGGTAAGTGTAACTCGGCTGAGCTGGAGTTCCTGTGCAGGCCGGTGACGCAGCTCTTGATGAACGACAGGTAGACACTGACATGGCAGGATGTGTGTCGGGAGAAAACTGAGAGTTAGAGCCTCAGCTTCACCTCTGTGGATACCAGAAACCTGAATTCCCTCCTTGTGACTCCCTGCACTGTTTACACGTGTAATTCAGGAATAAAAGATGAGCTGCTTACGAGACAAACCGCACGCGGCCTTCTCAGTATCTCGTCTACTTTGTGCACCACTCTCTCTGATGACGTCCACGGACGAATTCCAACAAGGGAAGATGCTGATGCAAATTACACGATGAGCAGCGAGAGATCAGACTGAGTGGGAGGAGGATCATTTGACCTGCGACTGACTGAAAATCAGGGCCTGTAAAGATAGTGAGTAAGTTCACGGCGCGCCACTCATCCTCCTGATCGTTTGCATCAGTTCTTACTTCATACAGAAGGGGTGCAGGATTGTAGCTGAGGGGGGGAAGAATCCACTACACCCGTTGTGATCTTCTCCCTTCTTCTGGCTCTACCTTCATGCAAGCAAACGAGCGCTTTGTTCTACTCATCAAGAAGATCTCTCCCACTGGCTGGTCCCCAGAAGCACACCTGACATTTAGCCCCAGGCTGTCCCAGCCAACCTTCCCTCTGCCTTCGCTCGCCCTCAGAGACGAGGGCATCCCGGCTGGGTTTAGCCAGCTAAAGCAAAGGCAGTTAGAAAATTAACTTTCATGTCTTCATTTGAATAATTCAGCAGCAATAGCGAAGTCAGGGTGAGGTAAGGCATGCAAGGAAGTGATGGAAGACTAATATTCAGCAGTGTGATGGGGAAAGAAAACATTAAATATTATTTCACAAGTATTTATTTTTAAAAACAATCAGATAAAAGCAGTGCACGATGCAGTGATGATGTATCACTTGAAGGATGAAACGATGTTTCACTGGAGCTGATTCCCCCTGTGCACACAGTTCGTGTTTGCTTGGCTTTGTTATGGCAGTTCCTTTGTCAAAACAAATCAGCGTCGATGAGCATGTAAACATGAACGGCTTTAGCCACGAGTTAATCCAGATTCTGACACACATGCGCACAAACACACTTACACAAACACTCTTCTCATATGACTTCTAACCTCTGAGTTTAAACGGGGTTTTCACTTTCAAAGGAGGAAAATACGAGGTATAGCTAAAGATCTGGGATAAACATTACCAGCGTGTCACGTCAAAGCAGCTAATGAGCGCAAACAATTAGTCCAAACTTTCAGGAGACTCCTGTTTTCTATTATCACCTGACATCAGTGTTTGCACACATGCTTTTCCCTGTGATAATAAAAGACACCGTTCTGCTCGGAGCGCCGTGTTGCCAAACTGATTAACAACTTCAGGCACGTAGCTTCAATATTTATACTGTCTACTTTATTTCAAGTGAGAAGAGTAACAAATTTGTGCGGATGCACCCAAAGCAGCTGACGACAGGCAGCATTAATTGACTGTTGACATATCTGAATGGGAGCACAGTCAGCCAAAGGGTGCTGGGGGTAAATCAAGGGTTTCCTTACTTTTAGAGCTCTGTTTCTGCCTGTGTTCATGCACGGCTCTTTATGCTTCCTTCAAAAGGCTCAAATGCAGATGGTAGAGCCATCTGTGTAGAATCAAAACCATGCATTCAGACCTGAAGATCCCTGTTAAATGGCATGTAAATACATGGGAGGGGCCAGAGGAGGAGCAGAGGATGTAAAGCAACTCGTGTTCAAAACAAACTGATTAACTTTGCACTTGAAGATCTTCTTCCAAACAAATCCAGAATCACTCCAAGCATCACAAAACAACACTGTAAACAAACAAGAGAACCAGTAAAACAAAATGAAAATTATTCTGGAAACGAAAGGGAAAAGAGAGATGTTTGATCAAGCTTAACGCTTTTCATGAATGGCACCTTTAATGAAGACTAATCAGCGCATGTTACAAAGAGTTTCCAGTTACAGCAACATAACACTCCCAGCTAAACTAAATTCAAAGCTGAGAAAGTGGGAATATTAATTAATTTCTCTGATTGCAAGGGCATCAGTTCATCCACTGCCTTAATTACCATTATTAACCTGCTCTCTCTTCACATAACGCCTCATCACAATAACGTTTTTTTAACGCTTTACAGCGAAAACTCCTCCCTGCTCCTCATGGTGATCCGGAGACAGCGAGGCCAGCCTGCTGAATTCCTCTCGTACTGCGAGGCCTTGGTTGCGTGGAGAAATCCATGTAATTGTTTGAGCGCCTGTTTGTGATATGTTGGATTTGTGAACAAACTGTTGGATACCAGCCTTGGTTTCAAGGATTTAAAGGAATTATTTTTTTAAAGCGCACACTCTACACAGTTCTTTGTGCAAGGCGTCACAAATGCACTCAAATGCACAATTGAGGCTGTATATAGAAACGTTTTGTACACTACAGTAAACCGGGGATATGCAACTGTGAAGTGTTCAGTCCAACAAACTGTAGGATAAGACGGATTTTCTTGTGCACCTTTCTGATTTCAGAGTCCACCACTGCACATATCAACACACCAGGCTACCTGCAAAATGCAACCAAACCCACACCTGAAAGGAATCATTGTTTCCCAAGGTGTGCTTCTGAAAATAAACCCCCCTGCAGCTCCATTACATTATTAATGTCAGCAAATACTCAGTGTTGGTCACTTTTTGGACTGATTAAACTGACAAAAAGTCAAAATCCTTTGATTTTTGTGGAGCCGTCACTTTAAATTGCACAATCATAAACAAATACTAAATACGCATTTAGAAATTCAATATTTAAATTATGCATATGAAATGTTTTAATGAGACAGCACGAAATAAATGTGCTCACAACAAATTCACAGCAGTACCAACACCAGAAAGCAGTTTATTACATTTATCAATATTTATTGTACCCCCCTCTTGCAGCAGACCCCCCCCCCTTATTTTTTTTTGTTCAACTACAAAATCACTGATCTGTATCGTTTTCCTGTTTGTTTCCTCTCTCTTATTGCAATCTTTGTGTATCTAATTGCAACATTGCATCACTTACTCTGCATGTAAAGAGCATAACTCCGATTTGGTGGAGTTAAAGTTCCTCCAAAATCTGTTTAACACTGAAATGCATTGAGGTAAGTGTGTTCTTCAGCTTTACTTTGCATCCTAAACTCAATCAGATCTTATTTCAGGAAACAAAGGGACTTAAATGACACGATATATTTTCTTTAACTGACTTGATGATCAATGCTCTGAGCCACAGCTGCAGCTGTGACGCCAAACTGTGTGTGGCTGATTCTCCTTTAATAAGACACAAGTCCATCCGGAGCAGCCTCTTTTCATTAGGTGAATATGTAAAGAGTCGTATGAATATGTAAATATGAATATGATAATTCACGATGCTGGGAGCTCCGCATTTACATGGGAACATGTGTTAGCCCTGCAGGCCTGGTTAGACAGGTGAGAGGGGAGAGGGCGAGTGTCACCTCAACGTGTGTGGACTGGTCACACAAACACACACACACACACACACACACACACACACACACACACACACACACACACACACACAATCAACCTCAAATATATCACAGGTTTAAAGAGCAGAATTAAAAAGTTTTGATAAATAAGAGACAAAGACACTAGAATAAACACATTCAGGGATTTTGTTATTCATAACTCAGAAGCATTCATCATTCTTAGCCCTCAGAAGACTTGTAGTTCTCATGGGTTAAATTATTAATCCACCTCCTACACTATCATTTGAAATACATGCTGCTGCACTGATTTCACTCCCAATGACACATGGAACATAATCCACGGTCCCTGAACCAGCGAGTGCAACTAAAAACTGTCTAAAGAACAACACAGCATCATAGAATGCATTCTGTAAATAAACTAATGAAACAAACAGGTGTAAAAAGCAGATATTAAAGCATCATATGCTGGTTCAAAGGTCAGACTGCCTGCTGCTCAGAAAACCACATGGGACTGTTTTCATGTATTCACTCCTCCGTGGCACCGATTTACCGACAAAATGACGTGAATGCAGACTGGAATCAAACTGCTCCTCGCGCCAGATGAGTCGCACTCGAGGAAGCTTGAGCGCACACGCGACTCGCATGTCTAGAAAGCCTCATCAATTGAATATGACGCGAAAAAATAGAAGAAGAGTCCCCGAAGAGGTGGTGTTTCTGTTCTGAGGTGTGGTGGAACAGCACAACCTCTCAGGACCTGACATTGTTTTAGGGATTACAGTCGCATCTCCGCAGGGATCCCTGCTCACTTTGGTGCGTAAAAACAGGACTAGGAGATGATCGGATGTGCTGGGATTTAAAGGATGTTTTTATTACTAAATATTAAGGAGAAAAATGTGCAATGTGAGACTTATATTTAACCAAAAACGTGGAACAATACACCAAAAAGCGCGTCATGAGCGGGAACAACACCGTTATTGGTGATTTTCTACTATATCTTTCCATAAAATCAATCGTTTTTGGTTTCTTTTCCCCCAATCTGCATGTGATTAAGTCTGTTTCTGCATTAAAAACTGATACATCTAGTTGGCATCTTTGCAAAAGTTTAGCACCGCTGCTGAATGGGACAAAAGTTTTCCCCTCATCGCCCCGGAGTGGATGCGCCCCGCCGGCTTTACGCACCAAAAACAAAACCAAAAAACGCACAAGCAGCAAAAGACTCAACACCTAAAAAGCACCCAAATCACACCAGCATCCCACGGCTCCATCTCCTGAAAGTTTCGCGGATACAATCCGCGCATGGAGCCGAGCACATGCTTCACCTAAACGTGATGCTTCTTCTTCTCAACTTTAGAAGAAACCACAAGCAGCGCCGCTCTCTGAAATAAGATGATAACAACGTAACAAGAGGTGACGAGCGTTACAAAATATTCTGTGCAGAAACCACAGTAATCCGGAGACGTGTTCTCAAAGGGGAGAAAAGTTTAAGAGACGCGCCTGTGTGGTGGTCGGATGGGAACACCGGCGCCGAGGAGCGCACTTTGGAGCGCACTCCTTTTAAATTACAGAACCTAGTTTAGAAAGTTGCACTCCCCTCCTCTGCCCCGCTCGCCCGCATGATAAGCAGGTAAACTCTTTACAACAGAAGGCAGGATTCACTTACTTTTCTCTCGCTTGGCTATCGGAAGGGACGACAGCTCCTTTACCTTTGGCGTACATGCTGAATTCTGTTTTAAGACTTTTGCCCCACTCAACACCTGTCAAAGAAAGCAGCCAGGAAAACGCTCCATCTCCATAGCTACCCCTTTAGTGTTTTTCCTCCCCCCCTTCTCCTCCCCCTCCTCCTCCTCCTCATCCACCTCCCTCCTCCTTCTCTCTCCTCTCCCTCCCTCCTCCCTCCCTCCCTTCCTCTCTCTCTCTCTCTCTCTTTTTTTTTTTTTTTACATCTCCAACATTGGCCACAAATCAGGCACAGTTTCTACTGGGGGAACTTGAAACCGTCCCCTGTAGAATTTTTTTTCCTTCTCAGTCGCTGTTCCACTGGTCTGCTCTTCCTCCCTCCGTTGCGCACGCGGTGGGGGCTCCTTAAAGGGAAACACACACCTCTTGTTTGTGAAGCTCTGGAACACGAGAGGATAGCGAAAGGAATGCTGGGTACTTTCTCTGCTTTTTGGGCCAGGTCCTGTTAGGGGCCAGCAGTAATTGTCTTGATTTTTTTTCTTCTTCTTCTTCAAAAACATGCCAGAATTTTGACCTCACTTTGATTTTGGGGATCATTTTGAGCCACTGTGAATCTATCAGACACAGACTTGATGAGATTATTGGTTTCTAGTATTTAAGATTTCTGTTTTGCCTTGTTTAGTTTTTTGAGTGTCTGAGCACACAGGCGGTTCTAGGGGGTGGCATCAAATATCTGGCCACCCCAGCTGCCTCTATTTGTAGGCTAGTTGATATATATTTTGTATATTTCATGCAAAGGTGAAAATAAATCAATAAATGTCCTAAGTCACTGATTTAGACTGGCCCCTCTTACATTTTAGAATTGTTTCACACTAATGAAACCCAGAATATGGCAACAGGTTTTGGAGACACCAGCCATTTAAAGAGGAGGAGCTGTGGTTTCAGCAGGATTAAACACTATTTATAAATGAATTCAATCTAAATTTAGGAAGGTATTTTCTCTCATGCCCCCTGATTTTGAAGCTTGAGCTTTCACTCCCCAGTTAAACAAAAAACATTAATTCTCAAAAGGAACGTTTTTCCGTGGGAGGAAAAAACACAACAAAAAAAGTTTACTTAAATTATTAAATATGAAACAAAAAAAAAAGTAAAAAGTTGATTTATTAAAAAAGATGTTGGGTTCTATTTAAAATATTACTAACATTCATGTCAAATTTTACAATGTGGCCTAGGTATTTTGTGTACATGTGGCTTTTGTTTGTTGGTTTATCTTAACATTCTTTATAAATGAAATACAAGAGCTGAAAGTGTCAAACAAAAAATATGAAATATGTAGATAAGTGCTGTGGAAAGTATTTGCCCCCTTACAGACTTTTTCTGTTTTCGCTGACTCGTCACTTAATTGCTTCAGACTGAATGAGTTGAAAACTTTATTTGTCTGACAATAACATTTTTTACAGATTGGCAAACAAATGTCATTTTCAGACAAAGATAACCTGAGTAAATATAAAATATTGTTTTCAAAATTTGTTCCACTATTCTTCACAGAATTGTTTAAATTCAGCCACACTGAACGTTTTTTCAACATGAACGCACTGTTTAAGGTCAAAGGTCAGACTTTCTCCTTATGGATTTTCTGTTAGACGGCAGAATTTCTGATTCTATCAATTAAAGTAAGTCATTCAGGTCCTGAAGCAGCAAAGCAGGCCCAGACATCACACTAACACTACCATGTCTGATGATGTTTGTCTGAAATAAAGTAGATGGAGTTCAGATGGTACACATTCCAGAAAGTTCTACTTCTGTCTCATCAGTCCACAGAATATTTTCCCAAATCTTGGGGAAGATCAAGACGAGCCTTTGTGTTGTTTTTGGTCAGGAGAGGTTTTGGCCTTACTCTCTCATTATGCCATTTTTGCATCTCTCTTTCTTATTGCTGAATCATGACCTCATACCTTAACTTTAACCAAGTGATCCCTGCACTACTTTAGATGTTGTTCTGGGTTATTTTGTTTTTTTAATTTCTTTAGAAAAGGGAAAGATGTGCTGCTTTTTGAGATCTTTTAGCCTCCGTCATGTCAGACAGGACTGGTAATCAGGCCTGGGTGTGCCTGGTGGAGCTGAACTCAGCTTTATGGTTAATTACAATTAATTCATGATTTAACAAAGGGGGGCTTTTTTCCCCCAGGTTGACCAGGTTGGTTGGATAGCTTTTTCCTTTTAATAAATGAAATCCTCATTTGAAAACTCCATTTTATATTTATTCACGATATCTTTGTCTGATATAGACGTTTGTTTGAAGATCTGAAACAATGACAAGTGACAAAAAGCAAAAAGGGGGAAATCTGTGAAGGAGCAAATACTTTTCACAGCATTGTAAGTAACTCCTGTCTAAAAATATCCTTTTATGTGCTTCTTCTCCATCAGTAACATTCAAATGCTTTTCAAGAGGCTTTGTTCTGTTCTATAAAATCAGCTGTTTCTGTGTAAAATAACTTCTAAAGACGTTTTATAGATGTAGTGTGGCACAAACAAATTTCCATCACAAATCTAGAATTACCCCAATCAGACAAAGCCATTTTTTTAAAGCCACTGACGGTGAAGGGAACATTGATCACCTCATTACAGTGCAACACTTTCCTGGAAATCGTTGAGTCCAGTTGTTGAGACCAGGATGTTATTTGACACATAAAATCCACCTCAACTAAAATACTCATGTTTACAGAATTCCCCCAAAACTGTAACCTTACTAAAGCAGCTCAGGAACATCTCTAAGACCACCGTGCAAAACCCAAGACTCCAAACTGCCAGATCCCTGATCAAGTGTCTGTGGGATGTATGAGAATATGTCAGATTCAAAAGGGCCACCCACAATCCACAGAGCTAAGGAAACTGTTCCATCCTGATCAGATCAGTACAATCTGGACTGGTGTATTTCTTTTGACTAAATCCTAATAGTTACAAAAGATACTATTGTATATTTTAACTAAAGAAGGTCCATCACCAAATAATGAGTTCTATCACAGACAGTCATCCTGCAGGATCTGACCAATCAGCAGTGAGACAGAAGATTTCAAACGTCAATGTCAGTTCAGAGCTCACAGATATTTACATCATGCAACTGATGTCCTTCAGATTCCTGGATCCTCTACAGGTGGAAGAGCTATAAAGAGTTAATCTGATGTTCCAGTTGGTTTATTTCTCAGAAGCATCTGGAAACATTTTCCAAGAATCTGGTCATAAAAACAAAAGTAATAGCTGTGATTACTGATCGGTGTCACAATTAAACATTTGCTACAAGCGAATAATTTAGCTGCCGGCGAGGTGAACGTCTCATGACTGTGAAGACCAAAACCTCAATGAAGAACTTACAGAGTCATCATGGACTGTCTTCACTGTATTACGCTTTGAAGGCATCCCTAGATGTGTTCCTTCTTTTCAAATAAGAGTAAACATGTTGCCATGGTAACAGTGCTTTACTGTTTAGTCAATATAAAAAACATTAATTATGACACACTTCATAAAACCTTTCCGCAAATAATTCTCCCGTCTGTTTTGTATTTTGTGCTTTAACTTTCTTCTGAATTAGTCTGGTATCATAGTGATCGTGGACAGATTGGTGACCTCACTAACCAGGTGACCTTTTGTTTGTGCGTTAAGGACCAGTGGGTTTGTAATGAGAGCCAGTAGAGTGATTTTCTCTCAGAGGCTGGTCAGTTATTACTCACTCCTCATGAAGCTATTAACACGTTCATCTTGACGAGAGTCGTCTGTTTAAGTCGCTAGATTCTTTGAAAACACCTTTTTTTCATCATCCTTGCAGGAAGTTCAAGGAACTGAAACCTGCTTGAAAATGTTCACAGCTTCTTTTATTTGCATTATTTTTTAAAAGTCACACAAGATGTTGCTTATGCACATTTTTCTTCATTATTACTTGATTGAAGTGATCCGCTGTTATTTGTTAATGTTGCCATTTCAAGAGCTTTATTCACTGGATCTTTTCTCATTCTGATTTTAAAACAGGAAATGAAGACGTTGGTTTTCGGACCAGAAGAAACGAGTCAATCGATAGCCTCCTGCAGTAGATCAGAGGTCAAATGTCTTGCAGTCAGAAAACAAGCTCTACTGTATTTCACTTCTCACATGAGGCCACCATCCTGATGAGATCTTTAGCTGATTTCTCGCTGACTAAAAGAGAATTGATTATCATCATTCACTGCAAATCTGGCACATGAACGACCTGAGGGCAGTCCTTTTCCCTCTAACACACCCAACATCCGTCACGAGCTGCAAGGAGGCAAAAGACAGAAAATCAGTCTGTGATTAGCTGCATCCTTTAAGTGAGATATGTACATGTGCTTGTTGGTCAGGATCATTAATGATGATTATTAATGTTTCATAAAAGATGTTGGTGAACAAATTTTTTAAAAAGAATCATGAAGAGCTTATTAAAGCTATTAAAGCTTTACAAAACACCTGGCCCTATGTTTCCATAAACATTAACACATTTTATTATTTTTTATTCACACTGACTCTTTAAAGAAAACAAAATAAAAGCATACACATTCTCAGAAAAGTTTCCAACCCAAAATGATCATAGCATCAGTTATTTATGTTTCAGACTTTAGAATATTTTGTCTGGAGATAATTGACAATAAAACCAGATATGTTAGGAAAAAAATAGATCCAATCAACTTTCCTTCAAACAAAACATCATGAAGAAAAACAAAAGTGTTTGGATGTTTTTACTTCTAGAGATTATAGATCATTAAGTTTGAGATAAAGTGTAAATGAAACAGAATGATTTAAATCTATTGGTGTTTTGCAGAAAATATGGATGAGCAACGTTTAGTTGTAATATTTTATGTGTCAAAATCTGAACAAATACAACATTTATATTTACAGTGAAGTCACAGGGGTTTCCTTTAATCTGAGGAAACAGAAACAACAGAAAACCTTTAATTCCGTCATTTAATTTGGCTCTTTAAGAACAGCATGTGTCTTGTAAAGAAACACTAAAAACAAATAAATAAAAATAGCAAATGAAGTCTAAACCTTGCTAATTAGTTTTTTTAACCTGTTTTCTGTTGTAATTCTTAAGCTGTAGAGGATAACTTATAAGAAACATAACGTTAGTCACAATTTTTCTATAAAATATCACAAAAGCAACGCTGAACTCTTGCTGGTTTTCTCCCGTCTGGACACCGAACACCTGTGGTTCGTGTTATGCAACAGCTTCCACAGTTTGGGCCCACATAAGACGCTCAGGCATCCAGCACCCCCGTGAGCTTCCCTCCGCCTTGACATCTGCCTTGATGGAGAAGGAAAAACACAATAAGTTGCAGTCCAGAGCAGCGGAGGAATTCCCCCAGCCCTGCCTTCCAGAGGCCAAATTATAATTGATCACAGATTGAATAATCCAATGCCAAACAAATGGAAGCCTTTTCACCACCTGCCTTCGGAGGCGTCCCTGCAGTCTGCAAGTGTGTGTAGTTTATGGTTGTGAATTGTATGTGTGTGTGTGTGAGTGTGTGAGGTGGAGGGCCTTATCTAGAGCCAGTAAAACAGAGAAAGACATAACTCACACAACCAAACACAAAACAGCAGTGAACCCTCCGCCCTGCGATCCCCATGAGTCAGACTGAGTGATCCATCTCCTCTCTGCTCCTCCACCCTCACTCCATCTCTTCTCCACATTAACACCATGCACTTCACATGAACAGTCACACTGTTGCACGTGCACCAAGCTCAGACTGGTTGTCTTGTTTTTGCACGATTTGCTCAACAGGTTAAAGGAGGTTTGAGTCAGTCTTGGTTTTCCATGTTGAAGAGAAATAAAATAGATGTATCCAGCTAACAATAATAAGACAGTAAGTATTTTCAGCTCATCTTGAATTATTTTTCCACTTTAAAATGTTGCCTTCACAATAAAAGTTCCTAAAAATTCAAAAATAATTGATGACAGCTCTGATAAACATCTACAGTTGCTGTTGTTTTAAAGCTGTAAGTTAGTGATTATATAACTTCAAGCTGTCTTTTGTCCCAAATATGAACCTATCTGTCTGCATTGTCTGTGTGTTTGCATGTCTTCCTACCAGCTGTTCTGACTGTCTGCCTCCCTTTGGGTCTGTTTGTCTGTTTTGTTTTTAATCATGCAACTTGCTCACCAAGTCCTTATGAACCCAAATGGTTCACCCATCTGCACTGTGGTAAAGAAACATCCCCTAATTAGAAACAAAAGACAGAAATTAAAAGATTTCTGTTTCCGTGCAGCAGTTTTGCAGATAAAGGTTGCAGCAACACACACACAAAAAGTCTTTATCTGCAAACTTGTAAAAAGATTCAAAGTGACTTCAAACTATATAGTTTGGCAACAAATCTTAAAGCCTGAAACACATCTGTGTTAAGTTTGCTAATATTTCGTTTCAACCTGCATACTTCAGATTTACAAGCAGCTGAAGGCATTTAGGCAGAAAACTTCCCTTTATTTAACAAGAAGTCTACATTTGTGCGGTTTCTCCTTTAGGTAGAGTGATGAAGACTTTTCCATGTTTTAAAACTTAAGATATGATAAAACACTACAGATAATAACAGAAAGTTTAAACCTCTGGAGAAGTGCTCACATTTATTTAGGTCACCTCAGGGACTTGCTGTTTAACGTGGTATATTGTTGTGTCAAAGGTTGAGTTATTGTACGTTTAAACTATGCTAATTACATCGGAGACCTCTGCCCACAGTAAAACAATGAAAAATGGGTAAAACTATTCTTCTTTCTGTTTATTTGCCAGAAGAAAACAGCTCAGCACAGCTGACATCTGCGCAAAGAACAGACAGCCCATCTGCAGAATGCTGCAACAAACTCAGATCTTATACAGAATAATGACACAGCTTTTAAATAAGTTTTGATTTTTACACTTGATTTGCACCTTAGACAAATAAAAAGAGCTCCACCTCAAACAGGTCTCAGTTAGCAGGTTAAAGGTTAACGAGACAATCTGAGAAACACTGAACAAGCATGGCTCATTTGGAAGAGTTGCAGGAGAAAACATACTTCTAATAAGAACACAGCAGCATCACTGGGGTTTGCATATTTGCATCGGAATAAGCCACAAGACATCTAAAGAAAAGTATTTTAGATGAGACAAAAGCAGAGATGTTTACCCATAATCCCACCTCACTTGGTCAGATCATCTGATCACATGGCATCTCTTACCAATATGCTGACGACACCCAGCTCTACCTGTCATTCCCACCTGATGACCACACAGTCGAATCTCGGACTGTCTCTCTGACATATGGAGATGGATGAAAGCCCATCATCTCCAACTCAACCTCTCTAAAACCAAACTGCTCATCGTCCCACCCAAACCAACCATACAACACAATATCTCAATCCAAATTGAATCCATATCTTTTTCTCCATCAAAATGTGGGTGTTGTGGTTGATGACCAGCTGACCTTTAAAGTTCATGTTGCTTCTGTCACTCGTTCATGCTGCTTCGCATTGCTTTATTTTCATCAACTGATGAAGATTGGCTCGTTTTTATTATGCATATAAATTGAAAGTGGGTGAATGTTCATTTTACCATAACAATTGCACGTCAGGAACAATGGGCTCTGTGCACGCAGCTACGTGACGTAATCTCCGGTAGAAGGTCAGGATGGACGTAAACTTCCGGTAGCCGCTGGAAGCACATACTGCGCTTGCTAGTTTCCTTTCGGGAGCTTGTAAATCTTTCTTTTTTTGCAAATCTTTCTTCTTTTTTTGTGCGTGGCCTTCTATGTCGAGCTTTTATGTGTTCATGTCCTAAACATGACATGTACACTGACAAAATGTGCGTTTCAATAACAAACTGATAGCAGGTCTAACCACCACTGCTGTGTGCCGTTCTGTACAGTATCAACAAGATCAACTTCCCACCTCCCATCTTTAGCACAGAGACCGGAAGTCTCGTACCATCCTCACGCCAAACACTGAACTGATGCGTGCACAGAGGCTATTATCTCGTTTACAGATTGACTTCATTTACAAACTAATCTTGTGTTTATTTGGTTTGTTGAAGCAGAGTGAGTCGCTTATTATTATTTTACGAGTTTTGAAACATTTTTGTTCCTGACCGTCGAACCTTCACTGTGCATCCTGTTTGGTGAAACTACAGAAATAACCTGAGCTGATGGCTGTCTGTAGGGAAGAGCTAAAACAACAAACCAGACTCAACTATTCACCATTTCTGTCCAGTGTGAATAAATAAGGAAAGCAATGGCAGCAAATGGTCTAAAGTTTGGTCCCTTCAAGCGATCTGACTGTTTATTGCTTTTTAGACCAGCACTACACCACGTTGCTCCTGAACCAGTTGAGTTGGTTCTTTGGATGTCATAAAGCAAAAAATACTTGTCAGAGATTAGCCTCTGACTCCCAGCAAACACTGGAACAGCATCACTCACAGGAAGCCATGTGTCCTCGTCTCAGTCAGTCCGTGATGTCCCTGTGTCTTTAAGAACAGAATGAAGGGGAAGGGGGTGGGAGCGGCGCAGCGAGAGGGTAGGGGATAATGTTCTCATATCTTGTCTTTCTGTGGGAAGTGGCACGGCTCCTCCACAGCTTGAACACACAGTTTTTTTTTTAACCTGTGAGTGAGGGTCCTATCCTCTCACAGCCAGGGAGGGTAGAGTCATGCTGATGAACATGTTCCCATCACGCTCTGCAGGAAGAGTATGCAAAGACAGAAAACAAGACAATGAAAGCAGCCCTGGAGGAGACAGATGGAGAAGAAGCTCTCATGGCAGGGAAAGTATGTGAGATTGGTGAAATAAAGGCAGGATGATTGTAAAGAAATTCTTTAAAGTACGAAGTGAAGACCTGCAGAGGCACCACTGCAGTGCAAGCTGTGGTTATGCTTCCATCAATGAAGATCTTTCATCTGTGATGCATTCCATTGATGCGAAGCAAGCAAACACTGCAAACGTCACCACCAATACATCCTCATTACAGCTGAGTGATAGCTGAGGAAGAGCTGCTCTGAGCTTCTCCAGTGCGGCTTCCTCCGTCGTTTTTAGATGGCAACCGCTAACAACTAGGCCCAACCCAAAAGAGCCACACTGAAATATGTGGTTGCATTCTGGCCTGCGCACTCTCTCCTTCCACCATCCATTATCCACCAGGCTCCACCCTGCCATCACCTCCTTCTCTTCATGCCGCCACAATACGCTGGCTTTCTCTCCCTCAGATGGAGAGGCAAATTGCCCCGACAGTGAAGAGGACGACAACGGGTTGCAGTCAGCACAGAGTGGGTGACAAGTGGGATCGGAAGCTAGCTATTTGTGTAACAGGCTTTGTGGCATCGCGATCTCCCTAAACTAGCATCGGTGGGCATGGCGTAGTGGAGCTTCAGTCTGATAAGGACCAGCGCTGCGGTGACAGAGACACACGCACCTCCTGCGACTGGCAGGCAGGCAGGGAAATCGCATCATTAGCGTGAAGGCAGCCGCCACGGCAAAAACACGCCGAGGTTTAACTTGCAAAACAAGGCCGTGCCAAATCACTCTTCCTCCTCCTTTCTTCTTCTACGTCCCCTTTCTCCACTTTCCACACCCACCCCCATTCCAGTTCCTCTCGCTCTGTCACATTTGTTAATTCTCTGCTCCAACACACGCTCGTGAGCACACTTGCCAGCGTGCGTGCCCACACTAGTGTACATTGTGCATCACAGTTTGTTTCTGCTGCGTGTCTCCCACACGCCGCTGGCAGCCAGCACAGAGCCGTGTGACCTCCCGCTGCCCCGAGGCGCTTTGTGTGTGAGCGTATATGTTAGCATGTGTGTTGGAGGAGGGAGGGGTTTAAGCAGACGGGTAATGGGGGGGGGGGATGTAACACCAGGGAGTCAGGGGATTGACGGTTGCCTGCCCTACAAGGGAGAACTGATGCTGTTATGAGCATCCCTCACTCCCGCTGCCTCTAACACAAAACGCACTTCTGCTGCTTCACTTTATTTAAGAGTCGTTGCCCCAAAATGATGCTTGTGATTTGGATTCTCAAAGCTATGGATTTTAATTTAAAGAAATGCTGCTTTTTATACATCCCTGCTTTGACAGGGTCACCAAGGGGACAGAAGCTAACACGGTAGCTGGAGGTGTGTGAGTGTAGTGGTGGGCGGGCGGACTGGATCCTGTCAGAGGAGATGTGGGGGTGGTGCTGATATAAATAATACCACACAACAAGTAAACAGCCATCCTTAACACCTACACCAACTGACTGGAAAATACATCCAGTGGGAGGGAGACAAGACAGACGACACCGCCGTGTGAAGTTTTCCCCAAATTTTTTAGGCTCCCAAAATAGCCGCAGCGGAATGATGACTTCGGAGCAGCCTGTCGTCAGGAGACGGTTCCCTTCACCTCCTTCCTCCTCTTTATTCGTGCACTTAACATCTCGATATGTAAACCCGGGGGAGCCTGCAGGTCTGCAGCATGAACCTTGCTCCTGCTTTGAACTGAACTGTAAAAATCCGAAAGTTTAAAAGAAGGCGACAGGGAGAAGCTTCTGTCTCAGCTTGTGTCACGGTGAAAAGTAAAAAATCAGACCGAGCCGACGCTGTGGGATGCCAAGGGAATGCCACTGCAGGCTGCACACTGAGATGGAGACTTGGCAACACGCTCACCAGGGTTTTTAGTTATATGAAAAAAGCATCCTGGTGAGTGTGTGCATGAGTGTATGCTTGTTTCAGCAGCGTCACTTCCACTCGCTGCCTATCTCCTCAGATTGAGTTACAGTGACACAAACTGAATACGTATTTTAAGACGTGATTCTGTTGTTTTTGTGTGTATCTGCCTGTGTGCTTCTGTTCAGATCACATAAAAGAAGGTGAAAAGAATCAGCTGACATGACCTACATATTCATGTGGTGCCTAATTAGCATGCACCCATATTTTAGACACATACACACACATGCACATGCAGAGTAACAACAGCAGTGACCTGTGTCAGAGACAGCCAAGAAGAAGGCTATTTACATTATTTGTGTTGTGTCTTTTGTTTGCATTTAATCGTCTCCACAGCAGAGCAGATGGCGCACGCCTCACACACACACATGCACATGCAGCAGTTAGATGGACATAAATAAAAGTGTGATCGGCCCTTTGGTCCACAATTTACATGCTGAAGATTGCATGACAAACAATTTACATGATGAAGCTGGCCCACTAAAAAACGCAGAATCTGCTTAAGAGCCTTCATTTCTCCAAGTGGAGACCATGTGGGGTCCAGTCGTTCTTCCAGGTTTTTAATCTGTGCTGTCACACATAGATGGTATTTGTTATTTTCAAATCTGATTAATTTATTCCCTTAATTTACAATGAGTTTTGCTTGTAATTTAGCATGTTATTTAATTAAGTTTGAATATGAAAAAAGATTAAAAAGCAAAAATCTAAGAAAAACAGGGATTTTGAGTTATGCATTAATAATGTTTTTTGACAGTTGGGTTGGGGTTTTGAAGCAGGTCTCACTCACTGCACAGATCTCAGGAGGCAGAAAATCTGCAGCTTTCAGACAATCATCTGCATGACTTCTCATCACTGTGGTTCTTTTTGTTTACTGTTTTTATAACTTCTAGAGTTTTGGATTTGAGTTTTTGTTCCCAGACATTGTTTCACTATTTTCTTGTCCCACACCTGTGTTCACTCTGCTCAGCAGCCCACCTGTTACTCATCAGATAATCATCCCTCTCAGTATAAATGGTCCTCGGTTCTCTATAATCACTTGTTGAACTGTGCTGTTTAGTTCTGTTGTTGCTTTTATTTTTCATGTTTTCCAGTTGGCTGTGTGCTCCTGCTGCTTCCTAAGCAGCCTTTTATTTATATCAGTAGAATTCTTTTATTTTGCATTTCAATATACACGTTTGTGTCTGTGCTTTTTATCCTCTAAACTACGATCTGATGCAATTTTTTTTTTTTTTTAATGCTTGCTTGGATATAGTACAAAAACCTCAGTAACATCAAACACCCTGACATGTCTGAAAAGAAATTGACAAATGAAGACATGATGAATCTCGTGAAGTATTTGGATAAAACGGCATCCTATCAGTTTGTTTCTGGAACATACTAGGTTTAAACAACTTTAGTTCAGCTCATAGCTTCATTTTTTTGTCAAACCAACAGTTATAAAACTTGTGGGTAATATCCACCTGATAGAACTGTGTTTATTGTTTTTTGATGTTCAAACCTTAAAACTCCATGTTGGGGTAATTGCATTTGAGTTGATTCAACTTTATGTGGTCATAATTTACAAGCTTGGAGGAACCAACTTTAAAACGTGCAAAATGAGCCTAACGGTTATTAAATGAATGTTGGAACCAAACGGTAACATTCCGTAGTTCTATTTAGAAAAACAAAAGCTTCAACTCAACTACTTTCCATGTTTTAGTCACTGGACTGTGCTGCTCTTATTTCAATAGAAGCACATCAGACCTGACCTTCTTCAAGTGCACTGAAGCATCTTTTGATGTGGTCTTTGTTCACTTATTTGACCAGTATCCAGATCAAATGTATACATTTCTTTGAATAATCTGCACAAAAAGAGCGATTGCTTGGTAATCAAAAGTGTGAACACACTCAAACCCTATCTGGACTCTCAGATCTTCTGAGGCAGGGATCGATGTGATCATGGTCGCTGCTCTGAGCAGCTGATCACAGAGCAGTTTGTATCTTCATCTTCTTTACGGTTTCTTTTTGAATTTGAATGGCTGCATGGCTTATTTCAGCTCCAAACAAAGTGACAAGACTGAGTTAAGTTGGTGTGTTTGATCTGTTAACGGAGACACAAATACATGGACTTAAACACTGGAGGGTGTTTCAGGTGTTGCCTGAAACACTTCCTCCCAGGAGAGGCGTTTCAGGCAAGTCTTTTCAGAAGAATACCTTGGGGCAACTCGGGACATGCTGGAGGGATTATCTCTGTAGTCAGGCCTGGGAATGCATTGGAATCCCAACAAGAGGAGGTGGTAGAAGTGGGGTGAGGATGGTCTGTGTATCCCTGCTAGCTGCTGCCACTGACTCAGATAAGCGAAGACAATGAGACAAGTATAGCTGAAAAAGTTACATTTGTGACATTATCATTTGTGAGTTGCTTTGGATAAAAGCCTCTGCCAAATGCATAAACATAAAAATGTAAAATAATTTATGCACAAATATGCACTGCCTGTCCAAAAGAAAAATCACCACCTGGATTTAACAAAGCAAGTAAATAAGGGCCTCCCATTGGATAATCACTGCAGGGATGATTCTGTTTCAACTGGCATCAAATTATTTAACCCTAACTGATGCTTCACTTTTCTTAAACAACATATCAGACACATCCTGTGGTAAAAGATGTTGTTCTGTTTCAGAAGATTAACAGGCATCATTTAACGAAAACATTTAAGAAGATTGTTGAAACTAATAAAATTGGGTTAAAAACTGTCCAATGCATTATTAAAAACTAGCATAGTGGAGAACCATCTTCACTGTAGAAATGTGGTTGAGGAAAAAAACGTTTTAATGATCGTGATTGGTGATCACTAAATCATTGGTTAAATCAGATATCTTTTTAGAATCTTTTTAGAGCAGTAACTCGAGGGATTAGGGCTAAACAGATGGGAAACCCTATGAAAACCACTGATCAGTGAGGCTAATTAGGGAAAAATCTTCCTTGTGCTGCTAGGGAGCATAAAGATTGCACCCTGGAGTGATGGAATGTGGTCTGAGTCCAGACTTATCCAGTTCCAGAGTGAGTACAGGAAGTGATGCATCCATTATAGCGCCTACTGTACCAGCCTGTGGGGGCAGTGTTGTGATCATAAGCGGCTGCAGTTCATCAGGTCAAGGTTCAGCAACGATATGAGCCCAAAAAATGACTACATAAATAGACTGAACCTCTAGGTTATTCCATCAATGAATTTCCTCTTCCCTGATGACACGGGCCCTTTCCAAGGTGACGACGCCAAGATTCAATGGGCTCAAGCTGAGAGTTCAGGGAACATGAGACATCATTTTACAGAGTGAGAATCTTTGGATGTGCTGAGGAAGAAATCATCTCTACAAGATCTGGGCAAAAAAATGACTGCAACTCGATGAAAATGAATGTTATGACAGAAGCTCATGAAAATGATGCCACGGCGAACGAGTGCTGTAATCAAAGCTAAAGGTTGATCCAATTAAATATTAGAATGTGTGATTTTTATTTTTGGGCATGCAAATGATTAATTTTTTTTACAATGTTGCAATATTCATTCTTCCATTTTCCACCATTTATCCTAGGCCGGGTCATAGATGTAACGGAAGGAGATCCAGACATCTTCTCCTCAGCGACACTTTCTATCTCCTCCTGAGGGATTTACGGCATTCCCATGCCAGAGCGGATATTTAATCCCGGGTTATGGGTCTCTGCAGTAGGGTATGCCTGGAAAACCTTCAGCTGGAGCAACCAGATGCACAAACCACCAAAACTGATTTTCTTTTGATGTGGAGGAGCAGCGACTGTTCCCGCTAAATGTATTCTTTTAATTACGTGTCATGGCATTATTTACAAAGAGAAAGCTGTTCACATGGTTTGAGAAGCAACATTCTGATTTAAAAGCACTGAAATGATCAAGTGTCTTTGTTCTTGAAGCATTTTTAAAACAAAACTGCAACCCAACAGGAACATTAGGAACCCTGAGTTCTCTGTTTAACCACACCAGGCCTTTTGTTCCGGAGGTATTCTCCCCCTCTGTCTCTCATTCTGCTGTTTCTTAGATTTATTTTTTGTCTCTTTTCTCCTCCCATTATCCCTCGAATAATTTTCCTCTCCCCTCCCTGCGTGGAAAAGCCGTCCTCAGGACAACTATTAATCAGAGGCAGAAGTGATAGATGTTTTGCTCACCAGTAATGCCATCCATTTCGCCTGAGCACAAACAGCTGATGTGCTCTGCATATTTATTTCAAAAGAACACACATTTGCTCACTTTTGGCTGCACACACACGCACACACTGCAACACACATTCTTGTCTTCTGTAAAAGTGTCAAAGTGATGCAGACTTAAATATAACTGTGCATTTCAACCTCAGCTTGAGACTTGGGTGTCTGTGTGTTTTAGCTCTTTGCAACTTCTTCAGCAGCTTGACGATCGAGCTGCACAGTAAACACTGGTCACCGCAGGCATGAAAGCTCAGACTTTAACTAGAGTCGAGCGTGAGTCACACAACTGCTAAACTAGTACATAAATAGTCCAAACCAGACTTGAACCGACCATGAATCATTCAGTGTGAAGTGTCCTGCAAATTGACCTGTTCTAACTTTTTCCTTTCATTTTCCTTTCAGTCAACAAAACGTTTGACTGGCTGCCAAAATGAAACAACCTGTAACAGAAATGTAGAAGGATTCATTCAAGCTTCCATAAAGTCAACTAGGATCTTCACCTTGCCAAAGAAATAAACATTGCAAGTAAAACTATAAATCTACTCATTCTTGATTTATCTTCCTGCCTGTTTCCTTAGATTAAACCCTTCCTCCCTCCCTAAAATCTAAGGTTTAACATTCTTTTTATCTTCTGTCAACTAGAGGAATATCCACAAACTCCATCGCTTTGCCTTCTTAAATCACCTCTGAGTAATGTTCGTATATGTGCTTCAAACACAGCTTGTTGTGCCACCGCTGTTCTGAGTGAGCTGATTGCATCTTCTCCTAGAACACAGACAGAAATACAGCAGGCATTTGTTTCAGTATTCAGGCACACAGAGCTCAGCTGCATTTGGACAATTATTAGCTAAACTAGAGGACTGTTGTTGCCATAGTTACAATAATAAACACATAGCTTTGGTAATGGTTAGATGTGATGTTTAAAAAAAATCAGGAAACATTCGACCACGATGTAAAATTTCAGTGTTCTACCTTCAACACAGTCTGTTTCTTATGCAGAAGGCTTTGTGACTCTTAAATGCAGCTCACTATTATGTTGTATTTGAAAGAATTCATGTTGATGTGATTTTTTTTTTTAAATTAATTAGTTCATGTTGGGCTGCATGGTGGCGCAGCTGGTTAGCACTGTTGCCTCGCAGCAAGGAGGTCGTGGGTTCGCGTCCCGGCTCTGCGGCCTCTCTGCGTGGAGTTTGCATGTTCTCCCCGTGCGGGCGTGGGTTTCCTCCGGGTACTCCGGTTTCCTCCCACAGTCCAAAGACATGACTGTCAGGCTAATTGGGCTGGTAAATTGTCCTTAGGTGTGAGTGGGTGTGTGGTTGTTTGTCTCGTTCGTCTCTGTGTGGCCCTGCGATGGACTGGCGACCCGTCCAGGGTGTCCCCCGCCTCTCGCCCCTTGACCGCTGGAGATAGGCACCAGCTGCCCCGCGACCCTCTGTGGAGGAATAAGCGGCTACAGAAAATGGATGGATGGATAGTTCATGTTGGTGCAGGAGGTAGTCCTGTTGCATGACAGCAAGAAGTTTGCAAGTTGGGGACTTTCTACACAGTTTGCATGTTTGGAGTTTCTGAGTCCTCAGGTTTCCTCCAACAGACACAAATCATGTACAAATCATCATCAACTGACCTAAATAATTTCCGTCCCATCTCTAATCTTCCTTTTCTTTCTAAAATCCTGGAGAAATCTGTAGTTTCACAGCTTCGTGCTCATCTAGCTAACAATAACTTATTTGAGCAATTCCAGTCAGGTTTCCGCCCCCATCATAGTACTGAAACTGCCCTGATTAAAATAACCAATGACTTGTTGATGGCAGCTGATTCCGGTCTAGTCTCCATCCTGGTTCTTTTAGATCTGAGTGCTGCATTCGACACAATCTCTCACTCCACCTTGTTGGCCAGGCTGGCGTCTCTGGGGGTCTCTGGCACTGTGCTTCAGTGGTTTCAGTCATACCTCACTGATAGGACTCATTTCATTAAGCTTAAGACTTTCACTTCTTCTATGTCTCTTGTTTCTGCGGGGGTTCCTCAAGGTTCTGTACTTGGCCCTCTTCTTTTTATTGTGTATCTGCTTCCCCTTGAGGTCATCTTCAGGAAATTCAATCTCATGTTTCATTGTTACGCCGATGATACTCAGCTTTATGTTTCCACCTCTCCGTCTGCTCTTCTTCCACCAGCTGCGCTCATTGACTGTTTGACTGAACTCAGGTCTTGGTTCTCTAAGAACTTCCTCAAACTGAACCCTAAGAAAACTGAGGTGCTCCTCATGGGTACAAAATCTGTCCTGGGGAAGACTGGCAGCTTCTCCTTAACCTGTGAGAATACCTCAGTTTCCTGTTGGGCTCAGGTTAAGAGCCTTGGTGTTCTGTTGGACAGCACGCTGTCTTTTCAGGCTCATATTAACTCAATCACCCCATCAGCCTTTTATCATCTTCGTAATATAAATCGTCTCCGTCCCTCTCTCTCTGAACATGCTGCAGCTGTCTTAGTAAACAGTCTGGTCACATCACAACTGGACTACTGTAATTCTCTTCTTTTCGGACTACCACAGAAATCTCTACATAAACTTCAGTTAGTTCAGAACGCTGCGGCTCGTATGGTCACGAGAACACCTGTTTCTGATCACATTACTCCTGTTATTAGACAGCTTCATTGGCTGCCGATAAAATTTAGGATAATTTATAAACTGCTTCTTCTCACATTCAAGGCTCTGCATGACCTCACTCCTTCCTACATCTCCCAACTCATCCATGTTTCTGTACCCTCTCGATCCCTCCGCTCCTCAGTGTCTCTAAATCTGCACATTCCTCCAGCTAGACTCACCACAAGGGGAAAACGAGCCTTCAGCAGATCTGCCCCATCGCTCTGGAACTCTCTCCCAGCTGACCTTAGAAACATTACTTCTCTCTCACTTTTTAAATCTAGGCTGAAAACACATCTATTTAAAGTCGCCTACTCAGTGTGAGATTTATGGTTGTCTTTTACTGATTGTTTTTAACTTGATGGTCTTATTCTTTTACGGTGTGTTTCTATGTTCAATGTTTTTAACTTGTTAGTTTTATTGTGTTTTATTGTCAACTTGTATTGTGCGGTGACCTTGAGTGACAGAAAGGCGCCTGAAATAAAATGTATTATTTATTATTATGTATGTTAGGTTAACTGGTTTCTCACCTCTGGCCCAGTTACTGCTGGAGATGGGCACCAGCTCTTTCCAACCCCATAAAAGAACAAGATAATAGAAACTAAATGAATGAAATGCATCAAACGGACCAAATTAAGGAAATTAAAGAAAAAGTTTGATAAAACATTTTAAAAAGTTGTACAAACTCCTAAATCTAATGACTTTCAGTCAGTTTTAGAACACAGGATTATGCAGAATCTGCAAATCTACCAAGAAAATATAATTAAAACCAAGGAGTTCTTCAAGTAAGGTTCTGATCCTGAAATGTCTAAATGCACTTCTTAGTTAGCAACAGGGCTAACCTGTAGTGACGGCAAATTAGTCCCATTTACAAAACAATGGCTGCAGGAGAAATAAGGTGACATTGTTTATATTCTGCTTAAATAAACCTAATAATATATCCAATAAATAATTTGAATCTCACTACAGGTAAATATATATATACTGTGTACTTTATATAATTAGAGTACACTCCACTGAGCCAGGCTTTAAGGAAGACATTAATTTAAACTATAACATTTGCTATAAACAATAACTGAAGGAACACCAAGTCCTGTTGAGTCTGCTGGTTTTAACACTTCATCAGGTCACTTTATAAAACTCTCAACACTTTCTGAAATGTTTTACAAACTTTGTTATAATCTTTACAGACAGTGACATATGTCATTGTGCTAATTTATTGTACAAACAACAAAAATATTTTCTGGTGAACTTTCAGGATAAAACATTTGAATTGACTATTTATTTGAAGTAATCTCATTGTTTTAGGTCGATTCATGTATTGTGGGGTGTTGGAGTTTGTATTTGTCAGTCTGTATTTGTGTGTGTCACTTTGGCATGACTAATGAGGATTTAGTGGTAACAAAGGGATATATCAGAGCTGCAGTATTGGCTGTGAGAGATAAATTCACCGATGATTGGCCCAGGCAACATGGCACACCATGGAAAGATGCCTACCTCTCTGGCTGGCTTGATGAAGAGCCGCCTGCCTGGGAATTAATTGAATAGGCTGCTCCATTCATGCACAAAGAATATGACACATGCGCTATGTGTCGAGCAGTATCAGTTTTCTGTTGGGTTAGGGGGTTGGGTTGAGCAGGGGAACAGCAGGATGGAGAAGAGGAAAGATGATCCTCTGATTTATAATAGATAAAAGGTTTGGAGTTAGAAATGTTTGAAGGATTGTTATAGGAAACCATGTCTCAGAGAACAAAATATACTATTATTTGTGTTTTTTCAGTTAAGATGCCTTCAACTCACAGTTTACATTTGGTACTACGTGCATCGTCACGTGACATTTTATACAAATAGTAAAAGAAATGTGCAACTTCCAGATGTAACACATAGACTGGGTATGGTTGAATGATCTATAAAGTAATTTTAATCATATTAATTGAAATTAATAAACACCACAGGATCAGATAATAGTCTGGTGGAGTCCAACCCACACTGGGAATGGGACACAGCTTTTGCTTTAGTTCTACAGGAGGTGACCCCCGATGGTGCTAATTGACAGTTTGATGTCAATTTTTCAGTCATAACAATACTAAAAGCTATATTTTAAAATGATGACTGGATACCTTGGTTGTCAAATCCCAAGAATCATCCATCAAATTCCTGAGAGTCTTTTATGGATGTTGGCACTTGAAGAGTCGATTAACAAGAAAATAAGTTGAGTCCCTGTTTAACTTTTTATAGTGGGCTTTAAAAATAAATTAAGGACATTTTATAAGCATTATTATAGTTTTAAAAAACACTGTATAACCAGCTAAGGATTAGAAATATAAATTTTATGCTTTGAAAAATACTGTGTTACCAAAGGATAAGATTAAAGCCATACTCAGTAGCCAGGTAAACAATGTAGCTTTAATGTTTGTTTGTTTTTAAGCCTCTTAACAACGTTCCAACATAGTATAGCCATAAATATATTGTAGAGATTTTAAAAAACCCGAAAGAAATCAAAGTAGTTGTCCCGCAGTTCTCTAAAAACTTCAGCCAATCCTATCATTCGGACCGAACGATAGGATTGGACAATCCAGCTGTCTGTCTGCCGCATTTCCTCACTGCTTGGATTGGCATTAATCTGCCCGGACACATTTTGGGGAAGAACATCCCGGAAGTGAAAGTAAAGTAGGACAGAGAGCCGAGGTTAATGCTTCCATTTTAAGATAAAAATACCAGAGTCCCCCCCCCCCAAAAAACACCTTTTCAGCTAGCAGAAAACTAAAAACGTTTGGAGGTGAAAAGAGGAAAAGCTGGGGGAACATTTCTGCGGCTGGAGTTATAGTCTGCTTTGTCACCTTTGCAAACCGTGGTCCCATGTCGGCGGGAGGCTGGCGTATGGATTTTACCCGACGGGAGGGGTGAGTTCACCGAGACGTGTTTCTGTAAAATAGCTAGCGAGACCTCGTTTGTTTACCTGCCTACTGAGTATGGCTTTAAAATATGTGGGTCAGGAACAGAAAAACTGTTATGATAATCAAACATGACGACATAGCAGAGGGATGAGAAGATATGAAAGGAGCGGTCCTTGGTAACCATGACAACCAACTCTGCATTGATGCTGCAGGTCCAGAGCCGACAGTAGAGACAGAGGGAGGAGCCACGTCGCCGGTTGGAGCTGTTGGTTCCTGATTGCTCCTGGTTCTGTGATGAAATGTGAACCTCCCTCTTGAACAGGGTGACTTTTTCCCATTGACCCCCTGAGATCAATCCAGGATTGTTCCTTTATTCACTTTATGGTACGCAGTTGAAGTTTCTTACACTTTGATAGAAGTTGTTTGGTGCCTTCTGACTGTGTGCTTCTAATTTGACTTCTGAAACTTTTACAAAAAATGTTTTAAAATATGTGTTTTCAAAGTTTTTAAAAAGTACAAACATAAAAAAATTGCATAAATTAAAAAACTAAATGGGGGGGGGGAAACGACTGAAAATGTAGTTTTAGTAGTTCACAGTAACATTTGATTGTTTAAATTAACAAGGTTTGCAGATGATGTGGTTCTGTTGGTCACCTGAAACCCTGACCTTCAGTACTCTGTGAGGTGGTCTGCAGCCGAGTGTGACGCTGCTGGGATGAGCTCCTCCAAACCTTGGACCACAAGGGGAGGCTCTCAATTTATTGGTCCTGTTATGCTCCAACCCTCACCTACATGCGAGATCTGAGTCCTGACTGACAAACTCAGACAAAAACAGCTGAAATGAACTTCCTAAGGGTCCACCTTCGAGTTCAGGTAAGGAGCTTGGTTATCCAAGTGAAGCTGCTCCACTGTATCAAGAAGAGTCATAAAACGTTGACTTCTGTCAGGATTTATGAGCTAGATTTGATTCCAGTAGTCATGTTTAATGCAATAAAACCAAAAATGGCTTTTTCTGGCTGGATGTCAGACAGATCAATCTCATGTTATTTACATCTGATCACAAGCTGCAATCATAAAACTTCAGTAAAACTACTCGATAACTCTCAGTGCCTTCCTGATCAGAGATGGACGATCATGTTTCATTTTAGGACAGAAATCAGGCCAGCCTCATCTCCTTTAATGACCAACTCACCCATGGTCTAATTTACATGACTGAAAACTTCTCAGAATTAGTCATGCACCATAGAACCCCAAGACTGAACCGGACGTCTTGGCAAAGCTTGAGTTGAGCCAACAGAACGGAGAGTATCGATAATGAGGACACAAATCTCAACTAGACTCTGGAGCCCGGCTCAGAATGCCAGGATTTGTCCAAGTGGATACATCAGAAATAATTGCCCAGTTTCCCTGCATTTTCCAGCAACACTGAATGAAGATGAGGGAACACAATGTGATACAATAAGACATCAGTCACTTCTCAGCCTTCACGGGTCAGCGGCTGAAACAATAGGGAACACGGGGTAATTGTTTACCAGAGTTTTCAGACAAAATCTGTTTCTTTTTATCTAAATCAAAACTTCAGTTTGCTCAAGTGAAAAGCAAAGATAATATGTTCCGCATCATTCTCAGGTTCTGGTTCTTTGCTAATTCCCTTCTTAACAGCTCTATAAACTCTTTACGGCATGGAAACAACAAAAGTGTACAAAAGTTTAGAAAGCACTGGCATCTGCCTCCATGATGTCAGTCATTGGTTGCAAACAAGACACCAGAAGCAGACACGGTGAGCCTGTTAGCACTCTACAGCGGTCCAAACTGTCAAATATGTCAAAATGTCACAAAACTTGCGGGGAAAAGTCCAAGAGAGCAGAACCAGAAAAGGCTGGTTTTAAGTGACAGTTGCACAACAAAAGTGTTTACTTTAAACTGGAGTGTCTGTACATGCTTAAGTTTTCAAAGAGAAGAAAAGTCCTTTTCATGGCACATAAAAAGCAGATTTTTTTTGTTCTTTCTTTTTAATATCGGAGCAGCAGTGTTAGGTTAACAACTGCTGACCGAGGGGAACTATAAACAGAGAGAGGACGGGGATGAAGGGAGCGGGAGAAATGGTGTATGAAGGGCTGAAATGAAGTGAATCACCTTTACGGGGTCCTGCCTCAGCGCTCCCGGGTGATTGAACAGATCAGCTGGGTTCAGCCTGACGGAGCAAAGAGAGGAGGGGAAAAAAAAGGCAGGAGCGCAGATTTATCAGTGAAGGGATGTTATCCTCCTACTGTATGTAGCCAAAGTGGTAAATTACAGGGTGGGCCTGCAGGGTGAAAGGTCGAGTTTAATGACAACATGACAGTAAAACCTCCACCAACCGGATGTCATCATGAATGGGAACAAAAGAAGGTCAAAGGCTGATTTATCTGTGATAACTGAGTTATCAGTCTGCTTCTCCTTCACAGCTGTTTGTAGTAAATGTTAATATTTATAATTCATGTGTTCAAACAGTAACTGACCTATATAGTTTTGTTCTATTAGCACTTTTAGCATTTAAATGATGATTTAATGTTTAAATCCACCATGCTTTTGTGTTTTTGAGCTAATTCTAAATCTATGATCATCTGTCCTCACTTACTCGTCACCTCTCCCAGCATATATACTCCTTGGTTTCCTCTGTTCCTCTGTCAGATTATCTTGTTGATTCCAGCTCATGTTAGTTTGTCACATTTAGTTATTTTACTTCAGTTTTTTTTGTTTTTGTTTTTTTTAATCAAGTCAGCTTTTATTTATTTGTCCTTTTCAGGCACAATTTATGCCAACAGTTTGTTTCTAGGTTTAATTTAAACTTTATCTGAACTTTTCATATTTAGAATCTAATATGCACATAATAAAGCTGTGATGTTTTTACACTGCAAAAACTGATTTCTATAAGAGTTTTAGAAAGCTTGTTTTTATTTTTGTCTGAAAAGAAAATATACTTACAGTCCTACTTGACATAAGCCAGTCCCTCCAGGAAGTTGCGGGGATTTTTTGTGATTGTTGCGATCTAAAATGACTGATTTCGCGGCACATTTTTCTAAAAGTTGCGATTTTTTTCCAATCATTTTTTAAATTTCTTTAAGGTTTTATTTAGTTTATATGCACACACAGTTAACCTCTTTACACACACACTGTATGCGCTGTTTCATGATAAAATAAAGACTACAAGATGATGTAATCTCCATGACAGAACAGCTGACAGCCTGTCTCAGCGTCACTCAGAGGTTACAGCATGAGCGGCTTTACTTTCACTTTCAGCGATCCACCTCAAAGGTTCACTAATCCAGCAGAATAAGTTTAGAAAAGACAAGCGGTTCCTCGTGTTCACTGAATACAAACGTCACGTGGTTAATCGCGTGTTTAAGAAATAAACAATGTTCAAAGGAATTCACGTTAACGCTGATGGTCCGATTTAATTAAAATATTTTTCACAGAATAGCAAATCAGCCGACTCAGCACACAGTTTAGGACACAGATCAGTTCTTTTTAAATATAGTTTCTCACATTGTCCAAATACGGACATTAAACAGAACTCACCTCGTCTCTCTCAGCACTCATATCAGATCCCAGCCCCCGTCTGCTCCTCTTTTCAGCTAATCTCCTGCATGTTTTGCGGTCAAGTTTTTGTCAAGCGTCGATTTTCATGTATAATCCACCACGACGTTGTGTTTGGTTCAGAACAGCTTTCCACCACTCTGGTGTAATACTTTAGGAAATTGATTTGCTCGTATTTTAGCCGTAATATCTGATGGAAACCGACCGGGGTTTAGCGGCTCTGAGCTCAAAAACCGGAAGCAAACACAGCTGGAGGCAACGGGATTGGTCAAAACTTATCCGAGTGGCTCTGATTGGTCAAAGAAGATGACGAAATCCAACAAAAACAAAGATGATTGGTCAAATTTGTGGAAAAGTTGCAGTGATTGGTGAAAATTGCAAGGCCGCAACAAAGTTGCGGCAAATGGTTGAATTTGCGTTAATAGTTGCGATCGCAACATCGCAACTTCCTGGAGGGTCTGATAAGCAAACTTTTCTTAAATATGGTCAAATTTTCTAGATTTGAGCAAAAAATCTGCCAATGTGGGCAAAATTTGCTTGGCTAGATTTCTTTAAAAATGGCAAATTTTTCCAAGAGTACCTGGCTTCAGACACAAGATGTTGGACAGCAACCTCCGTATACCGTACCGGAATTGGTTAGGGTTAGGTTAGGGGGAGGGTTGTTGACCTTGCTTGAAATCCCCACAGCCAATCTAGAAAAAGGATATTCGCTTCCGGTACGGAGAATTACGTCACTGCCGGTAGAGAGCTTAGTACGAGAGTGGCTGTCCGCCATCTTTGTCCGCCATCTTGTGTCTGCAGCCAGGTGCCTCTCAATTTTTCTGCATTTAGATTAAGTGTTTGCAGTGTATGAGGTGGTTCTTCAAAAACTGGACTAAATCTACTAAATATTAAAGAGCTGCTGAGAGAATTTTTCTATTTTTCAATCATTTACCTTTTTATTACAATTTGAATTCTTTTCTTCATGGCACCACATTACCTTTTGTTTTGTGTGGCTGTAAAGTTAACATAACAGTGCAACATGTCACATGAGACAAAGACAACACATTGAGATGGAGACGTCTTTAGTCCATCTCAGAGCTAAAACCTTAAATCTTTAGACCACTAGAATAAAACCAGATCAGGAGGAAACCCATGCAGGCACAGCATGCCAACCCAAAGTACTGCGTCCTTACACCAATGACTGCACAACTATCTGAAATATCTTGAATATCCTTCTCACTCATCACTGGGCTTTCATAGAAATTTCTGAAAGGACTTCTTCTGTAAGATTCTGCAGAAAAACATCAGGTAACAGCGCAAAACACACAAGAAAAATGTTCACAAAAATGAAAGCAATGAAATTCAAAACGGAGCTAAAGAACAAAATAAGACCAACAAGGAAGCTTCTCCTTAAAAAGAAAAACTGAGCAAAAATGCTGAATGAAAAAGAGAAAATGTATAAAATATTTTGTCAACCACAAAAAAAAAAAACCCATGAGTTGAATCTAAATCTCATTCCCTTGCGTTCTAACTGCAGCTTCAACCCATAAACCTGCATGCTCTCTAAAATGTGAGTAATTTCATGAGATTAAATCAGTTCTTATTGATAAATCATCTTTTTCCTTGATATTGGGTTGAATATTTCCTGTATCATTCACAGATTCTTCAAATTGAAAAGGCTTTCGCTCCTGGAATGATCTAAGAATATAGAAGATGAAGTCAAAGAAATTCATGTAGGTTTTCTTTGAGTGTTTTTGATCTAACACAAGTGGCAACACGAATAAACCTCTGGTGGATTTAGTAATTAGTTAATTACTGTTGTTATAGCGGGTGGAATTTAACATTATAGAGTGGCTTAGGAAATGAAAGGAAATGTGTACTGACACTGAGGTTTAGTTAATTAACCTCCATTCTGCTTCCGATCTGCTCTTTTCTATTGTCTCTCTTTGGGAGCAACAAAGGCCGTTTAGACGTTTCACCATAAATTCTTCAGGAACATTAAAATCTCTCACAGTTTAAATTCTTAAGCTTTATGTTTCACACCTACAAAGTTTAAAGGGCTTGTAATAAATGTAAATGTTTCATTAAACATAGATAATTTACTTATATTCTGATTAACCAGCTGTAAAGAGGACAGAATTAATGTTCTGGAACATCTCACTGTGAATTTATTTTTACATTTTTATATTCTAAAATACATTTTTGGATTTGAATGTTTTTGTCTCTGTCATCATGTTTTAAAGTCACACTTGAATACTTTCTTCTTTCCACCCTGTCCTGTTCTGGGTAGATTTAATTTAATCTTGTCAGCCATGCCCTTGACTTTATAAAGATCTCAGATTTTAATTAAATCCCAGGTTTGATTTGCTGAAATAAAATATTTTCTTACAGTTAAAAGTGTGATACATGACATATAGACGTAGAAATACTCCTCTCAAATACCAGAAGAAACACTTTTATTATTCAATTTGCATTTCTTTCTTTTAAAAGAAAACGAGAATTAGAACTGATCCTAGTAAAAAAAAAAAAAAGTCTGCTTTGGCTTTTTTTTTTTTTTAAGAAAATATTACAAGACAAGTGCAGAAATGTATCAATAACTCATATTGAGAAATGGATCAGATATTTGAACTAGACCTTTGTGTTTTGTAGTGCATAAACTATAAAAAAAACTAATTTTATCAGAAATTTCACTAAACCTTTCAAACAGTCTAACTATAAATGATTTATATCAAATGTTTGTTAAACTTGATTAAATAGAAGGGTTTTTTTTTCTTCCTGTAAATATTAGAATTCTGATAACATCTTCTTTCATGTAACGATGACTTCTTTGTGTGATTTTAATAGTTTTGCCATCATGAATCCCATCAGTTTTTCTCCCCGCCTCTTTGAAGTTTTCTAATATTTGCAGTAACTTGTCGCCTCGCTCGTTTAAATCTTTTAAATGATGCATTTCTATCTCGTTTGATCACATTTTAACTTAAAGACTTGATTATGTCTGTTGATCTGCCTCTTGCTGTATGATCAGACCGTATACTGAATAGAAGACTTTATTCTAAAATAAATATTGGAAATGACTTAAAATATTCTACCTACTCCAAAAACAATTAAATGATGACAAAATAGTATAAATTAAATAGAGAACACGATAAACACCACTCACACTAGAGATCAGTTCTCATTACTATTGTGTGTTTTGTTTTTTTTTTTAAATCATGTGTGCCACTCTAAAACCTGAAACACCAGCATCCATGTATTTTTGCATTCAGGTTCAGATTTTATCCTTTGCATTCTGGTGTCTCCTTTGTGTTCTTGTTTGTTGTACTCTTGTGTTGTGCTGAGTGTTGTGTGTTCTTGTTTACTTCCCATTCTATTGTCCTTCATGGTCTCATGAGTTAGTTTTACTCCTATACCGTCCCTCCCCGTCTCATTTGTTAATTTTCCACACATCTGTTGTTTGTTTTTTCATTTGTTTAGATCATTGCTGTTATCATTTCAGCTCTGAATTTAGTTTTTCAGCTTTTGATTTCTCACACTTTTGGTTTTTCTGCTTCTGCAGCATTTAAATGTTGATTCAATGTTTTAGTTCATTTTTCTTCTTCATGCCTGAGTTTTGCAGCTGAAAACATGACGAGTCAATGAAACATCATGTTCTGTAATATTGTGACGTCATAGCTCCATACTGATGATGCTCCAGGACAAACTTAGATAATTATTCAACAAATGTTCAACCCAGCTTAAATCTAATTCTTATCAGTGAGCTGACCAGTTTTCAACAAAATGTTATGGTCATTGTTTTGAATCTGCTTCAAACTGACTAAACTTATAGATCTGGTCCTAAAACTATAACTCTGACCTTTCTGCTGCAGAATGCTACTGACAGAGCTAATATCAGTCACTTTCCAACATCTTTGCTAAGGTTCTGGAGCTATGACATCACTGCAATATGATTGGATAGCTGCATCGCTGGTCATAAAATCCTTGAAACCAATCTAAAGCAGCTTAATAACATTATTAATGATCTGCACATGTACAGTAGTTGGTTAGGTTCTTCTTTTTTAACTGTTTGGGGTTTTTTCCATAAAGTTTTCTCTTAACAATAAGATATTTTTTAATAAAGCCAAACTTGTCGTCCAATCTGTTAACACTTTTTTCTGAGGTGTTAAAAAGTGCAGCATTAAATGTTTTTGCATTTAGTAAAGATCACAGATTAATGTTTAAAGATATCATTTTTGTATATTAAATGCATTCTTTTATCATTTTTTTTTTTGTCTGCATTTATTTGAGATAAATGGATCAAAAGAATGTAACGATCAGTGAGATTGATGCAAAATTCATGGTTTAAACAAACACATTGTTAGTCCAGGAAATACATTACAGGTCTAATATATAAATAATGAATTTGAAATATAAACATGGATATTTGTGTGTGTGCGGTCAGATTAATGCTCCACAATGGATAACGTGGTAACATAGCAACCAAGACAGACTCCTCTTCCTCTGCTTCTAGTGAGACGTATGAAGATGCTCCGTGACCGATCTGAAGCATCTCTCCAACATGACAGCCATCACATATCTGCATGTGAGTGACACATGTTGGTTGAAGCTTTGTCATCTCAATCATCCTCTCTGTCTGCTGAAGACATCAGCAACGGACTCGTCCAGGGAGTAAATTCACCCTCTTTGTTTTGTTTTGAGGGGCTTTAATTTTGCTGCTGTTGGAAAATTACCCATAATTGCAGCCTGCAAATGCTTATCCCTCTCTTTCTCCTCTCCAGCTCCTCTCCAGCGTGCACCAGCTGAACATGCACACAAACATACCAAACATAGGCTGCTGCAGGCTCACTGCGTACGACTGCTGCTGCTGCTGCTGCTGGAGGACGGAGCCACATTTTCTCACTGTCACATTTGGAAACGTTGCAACATCCAGACACGCACATGTTTGCACACAGAAGCACACTCTCACATGTCCACCCGGAGGTTAATAATGAGACTGGGGCAAGATGATTTATGTTTTATAGTGCAATCTAATTGATTTGATTAATCACATTCTTTCCTGGATAATTAAATTACCACATGAGATTACAGAACATTTGGCCTCAAACACGCCCAGCGGCCCACGCTGTTTGTTTTCAACTTACTTACATTAAATTGTTCTAAAAACATGGGATCGATGAATTTTATGGTTGGTAGCTTCTTCAAAATTCATTTAAAAATTAGTTTGCACTTACAAACACAGATTTCTGCAAAGTATTTCAGTCTCAGTGGGTAAATTATCTCAATGTAGTCAGATTGTCTGGTTTATAAAATTCCACATAAAGAAATCATAAAAGGCATCATGGGTAAAGCTGCTTTTTCTTTTATTACTTTTTTAAAAAATCTTTAAAATCATTAGCTTTTTTCTGAGTGAGAAATAATGCATAGTGACAAAATGAGGTAAAACTGTTGTGAGATTCGGATTATTTAATTCCTGTTCCATTCAAACTCTGCAAGCAGAATCAATAAATTGTGCTTAAATGTTTCAAGTTTTTAAAGGTTTTCTTTCTGTCAGGAACACATGGTCTCTGGTGCAAAACAAAAGTTGTTTTCTCTAATTTAAAAAATCCTGTCAGGTCTGTTTTTACAAGTTGTAAAGTTTCTTTATCATCATGAGCAGATTATGATGTGTAAAAGGTCCTTTGAGATGGAAATTACCAGTTAAAAATACAGATGCCATTAAATCAAGGTTAAAAGACAAAAACAAAGCAGCAGTTTCCACTCATATACCAGAATGCTCATCACACAATCCCCTTCTGCAGAACTGGCTCCATGATGCTGCTACAAAATGTGTTTTCCACACTGAGACTCCAGGCTGTAGAGAGGTGGTGACTAGAATCTAGAAAAATGAGAATAAATTCTGCAAGAGAAGGAGGAGGAAAACATAAAAACAAGACTGTGAAAAAGAAAAAAGGGCAATACAAGGAGAGAGGGACCCGTGAAGTTTAGAGGTACAGCGGGGCCTTATAAAGTGGGTGAAAGCCTGTGAAGATACAGCACATAAACTGAGAGCTGCAGACAGAAAAGATTGGAAAGAAAAGAGAGCAAAGCCAAACAGAAGACAGATTGGTCTGCAAAATGTGGAGAGCAGAGAGATGAAAGGAAAGGGGAACGATGGAGCACAGAGGGATACAGGAGGGAGAAAACTGAGGGGGAAAAGAGGAAAAGCAAGAGGTCATGGAGTGGTTACAAAACCAACCCTGACCTAATCTGGTGTGTTTATGAGTGCGTTTTTCCCAACTCTTTTTTTTTTTCCCCTCCACACTGAGATACAGGATGGAATTAAACTGGGTGGTGCCCTATAAGATGAGCTCAAAGAGGAGAGACTGAAGCATGTTACAGCCTTCGTTTAACTGAGGAACAAAGCTGTGTGTGTTTGTGCGTGTGCATGTGTGTTTTGGTGGATGGAGATGTGTAGGTCAAAGTGGCTCTCAAACAGATTTACTCAGGAACAAATTTAGTTATTTATTAACTCCTGAAATCGGAACAAACAAGAGAAATCTTAAGGTAACCTTCTGGTCAATGTCACAGATTAAATGGAGAGGTCCAGTTTTCAGAGGGACATTTACGGACGTGTCCCACCTCTGGTCAAAACAAAGACGCTTTTTTCATATTAACAAAAAACCAACCTGACTAACTAAGGGTAATAATCCTTGGTTTGACAACATGACGGTTCTTGCAGAGTTGTAAAATCCATGAAATGAATCTTTAATATGTTGAGTTAAACACGTGATTGGCTTAAAGTTTGAGAATGACTCAACTATTGGTTTTCACAAAGTTTGCTGCTTCAGTGTTTTCAGAGCTTCTTGTCAGACGTTTCTATGGTCACTGAAGTTTAATTACATTTCATTCATCATAGATTTAGGTGATATTTGCAGCATTGTTTTTTTTATTTATTCATGGCGTACTGTCCATCCACTTCTGGTCTAAATCCTGACAGAGGCAGGGATGCCATGTACCAGCATCCACCAAGTCCCTCTGACCACCACTCACTTTAATTTAGTCTGACAAGGTTCATCATGCTAGAAAAGGAAATGTTCACTGCCAAATTGTTCTTTGATGGTTGTGAGGAGTTCCTCTAGGAGGATGTTTAGGTTCATTCTTTATTCATGGCTGCATTCTGAGGCTAAACTGTGAGTGAGTCCACTCTAGGACAAGAAGAAACCCCATGCATGAATGGTCCTAGAACACTTTACAGTTACAGACACAGAACTGATGGGAATGTTCATCTTTTCTTCTCCAGACAATCTGTTCCCTTGATGCCCCAAAGAGTGAGAAATGGGATTCATTAGAGGAACTGACCACATTTCAGTCCTCAGAATATACGTCCTTTCCTGATGTGCTGTAAAGCACATTGAGTTGCCATGCAGGAAATGTGCTTTATAAATAAAGTGTGATTTGATGTTCATCTTGGAGAAAAACTCTATTTGACGCCAGGCTGTCCTCCAAAAGTCGTCTCCTCATTGTCCATGCAGATGCACTCTCACCTGCCTACCTTGGTGAGCTTTATACAGGTGGTGCCCCAATCCCACAGCTGGAATAACTTCAGGAAATGTTCCTGGTGATTACTGGACTTATTGGATGTTCCAAAGCTTTGTCTTCAACAATAGAATTTCCCTCTTTGAAGATCTTAATTATCCATTTTACTAGAAGCAACCTGTGAAGCCATTTTTGTTAAACAATGAGGACTGCATGTATTTTCTTGCAGGTACCCGCATTAAGAGGAAGAACAATGATTTCAAGCACCGCTCTTCTTTTAAAGTGTTTATTATATTATTCATTCAACTTCAGTTTCAAATCATGCTAAAATACAATAAAATAAAAAAAGAACATCACAAATCTCCTCAAAAGTCAACAATCTGTTGTTTTGGTGGTGCTAAATGCAGGTTTGATATGCTCACCTGTTATGTTTATGCATCTGTCATCTAAAACTCCCCAGCTACTTTCCCTCTGACCTTCTCATTGAGGGAAAAAAGTTGTCCACTTGTCATATATAGGTTTATTACTTCTGCCTATTAATAAATGTTGAGTTTTATACAATAAATTATTTTTGTGCGCTCTAAGAGTTGCTCTGTTATTCTGTACTTTTATCAGATTTCTGATTGCCAACACAAATACTTTTCACACCCAAACTGTGATCGTTTCATTGCTGTTCATCAGTTCCCAGCGTCATAAAGTGGTTTCTGGAATATCTCCCTGTATCCCTTTTGTTGGCGTTCGTAGCAGGTAGTGGATCGGCTCCAGAAAGTTAATCATCAGATGAACACAACCCAGACTACCTTTCCTGTTAATGAAGCTGCAGAGCAGACGATTGAATAAAAGCTACCTAAATGAGCTAAATGCCTTTTTTTTAACCACGTCTGCAAAGTCATCATAACATGTTAAGTGGGTTATCGTAACAGTGACATATTTTGGAGAGGCACCAAATGTTCTGTGCCCGTGTGTCATCACAACCTCTCATCACATTGTGATTATATCAGCTGAGGGATCACGCCAGGCCTGCGTAATGTAAAACCAGCGCTGTGCCTGGCTCAAGAGCTGCAGTTCATTAATGAACTTGATGGCAGGAGTTTCTGTGTGTGTTGTAAGGAGAAAGAGAGCGTTTGTTTGCATGTTCATCACGTGCGTGGCATCACAGACGGTGAGATGGATTGGGATGAGTGTGTATAAAATAAGGCATCGATCACAGATGTGTGTCTGATTTTATTTCTGTTGAGCAAAAACAAAAAAAAGGACAACTGTTCACTCGATGCAAATTTTAGAAAATGAATAAATCTGCATTACAGTTTGATTAAAATATTCATCATCCTAAAGCAACTCTTCACACAAGGCTACTCTGAATCCGTGTGTTTAGTTCTGTTTACTGCAGAGAAAAGGCCAACTAGCCACCATCAGGTTTTCAGTCTTCTCCCTTCCAGGGCCTCTTCAACCCCCACCCCTTGTTCTTACACACAAATGCACCAAATCTCTCTGTCTCTCTCTCACACACACACACACACACACACACACACACACACACACACACACACACACACACACACACACACACAAAGAAAAAAATGTGGATGTGAGCTCTCACATGCACACAAAAAGACACACTAGTGAGCACAGTCGGTGAGTTTGAGCGCGCACACCTCACAAAGACGCATGAGAATGTGTGTGTGAAATGCTGAGGAGCACACACACACACACACACACACACACATTCCTACCCGCTCGGCTGAGACGGTATGCGAACAAACCACAAGCAGGGAGAGGTGGAGGAGCCGGGCCTCCACTCTTACTGATTACTGCAGGAGAAAAGAGGAGCGAGGAGGCTGCTGCCAGCTCCTCTCACAGCGACTTGTTCACACAAACACACACACTTGTAAGCCTTTATCACACATGCACATAAACACATACAAAGAGAGACATTACATGCATCCGCTGCAGTGGAAAATTATGTTCACACAAAACAATAGAATCAGAATCCCTCTTTGATTTTTCTGCAAATCTGCACACAAATGCATTATATATCCATGTTCCTTTTTTATAATGCAAGTGCAACATACAGTGCTGTGCAAAAGTTTTAAACGACCTGTAATTCCTTCATATTTTGCCCCCAAGGAGCCAGACTGTCTTGCAATCTTTTAAACTGGTCTTGATCGGTATTTCGTCAGGCTTTCTGAGTGTCTTCTAAAGATTTTTCTTTCAACTTTTGATGCTTTTCACTCATTTTCAATCCCGTACCTGACTATTTTCAGAAATAGAAATGTGTTTTGCCTTTTTAAGTCACATATTCTGACTCAATTAAGGCTTAAAAGATCTCCTAAAATCAAGGGATGACCCAATGTTGAGTTGACGCACAACAGACATTTCAGCAAAGAAACTGTTGTCAGCTAGATCTTACTTGTTTCCTGCTTCTTGTCATGATGACATACTGTAATTTGTTTCCATTTCTGTAGCTGAATCTGAAAGAAATATCAAAGATATCACAGAACGTAGTTTTAGCACAAACGAGGTGATTCTCAAAGAGTGATCAAATGAAGGATGATTCACCTTTTAGGTCTGGTTTCAGGTTTTAACAAGATTTTTGTTCCATTTCTTTCAGACATCAAAAGGACTTTACATCATTTAATTCATTCACATGCTGATGGCAGTGAGCTACATTGTTGCCACAGAAGCAAAACAACCATACACAGTGTAGCGCCACCAAATACTGGACAACCAGAGCCTCTGACCACTACTAGAAGGCAATGTAGGTAAGGTGTCTTGCCCAATGACATAACAAGAAGGTTTGAACCAGCAACCCTCCAGTTAGAAGACAGATGCTCAACCTATACTGAGCTACTGCCTCCGCCTTATTGCCATTGTAAGTCCAAAGATAACCTTTAAAACATCTTCAGAGAGAACTACTGATCAAGACCACTCTAAAAGATTACAATGCAATCAAATCCTTAATATAAAAATGTTAACAGTTTAGTTAGTTTTTGTTTGTTGATATTGGTTAGCTGTGGTGGCCATCTTAAAAATAGTTGACTCCAAAAGCAAATGCATTGTTGAACATCCAGTGCTCACTTTCTGAGAGTTTTGTTAAAATCTGTCCATTGGTTAGTTTAAATTTTTTGCTGACACACAAACATGTGATCCAACATTTAGAGAAGCTTTAAAACTTTTGCACAGCACTGATCATTACCTCGTTTATGACGTCTACTGTCCAGAAAACTTTTACCCAAGATCCCCTTCAGCGTCATCTCTCGATACTTTTAAACTCCTGCAATAAAACCAATGTGTTTATGAATCCATGCTCACACACACACTCACTCCAATAAGTAACACTAAAGCCTGCCATATTTGTCAGGTCATGTCGCACACCAACACACAGCACTTTACAGACATACAACACAGCCTGCAATATGTTACTACACCAACAAATGCCACAAGTACAATATTTGCTGTGTCACTTTTCTACTCTATGATTTTTCTTTGTGTGTTTGTGTGTGTGTGTGAGATCCAAACACAACAGCTTTGCACCTTAATGAAATCCAGGTATTAGGACATGTCTTTCTGATTTACTGTCCCTCCCCTGCTTTAAATCTTCTCCTTTCTTTTCTCCGTCTGTCGCTTTACATTAAAATCTAATCATGTTTAAATAACTCCGTAAGCACCTGGCCTGACTTCACCTTCTCCAGTCATAAATCCAAACTGGGCTTCTGCTAAACGGAGGATTGTTGGGAGTCACAGTTTTCAGACTGAATTAAAGAGTTAGAAATCTGCTGTCATCTGCAGCTCTGTGCGCTGTGAGGAAGACGGTAGTTTAGCATCATTCAGGGTAATGTGACTGAAAAACTCCGCTCATTGCTTTCCCATCACTCATGCGTGCCACCATTTGCATGGATATTGCAGACATAGAAATGCATATGGTTAAGAGGTTTCTAAACTCCCAAACTCACTCTCTCTCTTTCACTCAGCTCCACGTCACCCCACCACAGCCATCTCAACATCTTCGCTAAATCTCTCCACCACCCTTCCATCTGATATGCTTTATTCTTTTGTTTGAAACATATTAACACTCTTCTCTCCTCATCATCCTTTTTTTTTTGCTTTCTGGCTTTTCTAATTTCTCATTCTCTTGCTCCTTTAATTTTGTTATAAGTCCAGTTCTTTTTTTATTATTATTAACAGTCCAGGAAGTGTGACCTTTTATAAGGACGTCTTCCAGAGGTTGTCTTTCCTTTTTTGTCTATCAGCACAGCACCACACAGGGTCAGCTACCCTCTGCACCCATTCATGGTTCCCATATCAGTCACCAATGAAACTTAATATCTTCATATCTTCAAATCAACAATTCTCGCTCTTTAATAATAAGAGAAAAACGATGGTCTGTGTACCTGCATGCTCTGTGATTATTCTGCAGTTGGATTCATTAAACAAAATGAAGTAAATGAGGAAAATAACTTGTTAATCATTGTCTTATTCAAATATTTTATTTGTTTATTACAGTGATGGCACCCTTTGCCTTCATCTTTGCGCAACACATTGAGGATGAGAACAACGGAGACTGTAATGACCACCAAACACTTCCTCTCCCACCTCCTGAGAGCATCTTGTGTGGAAATTGAACTTGTGTGTGTGTGTGTGTGTGTGTGTGTGTGTGTGTGTGTGTGTGTGTGTGTGTGTGTGTGTGTGTGTTTTGCGGAACACGTGCACACACACTCTCACATTAGCAGATCCAGCTCCTGACTGATCTGTTTAAAGACACACCAGCCACACTGAATCCTCTCTCCATAGCCAGCCATAAATAACAAGATTTGGCTCAATTAGGATCCTCTTGAGGTGTAAAAGAAAAAAAAGGAAGAGGTGTAGAGGCTACAGTTAGTCTTCAGTAATCCACACAGCTCCTGCTAGTGGATTACAACCCCGGGGTCACTGTTTATCCTTTCTGTAAACTGGTTGCTGTGCGCAGTGCTCGGGCTGCAGAGCACAGCAGACACCTCCCGGTTCGATAACATCTGATCTCTCGACTACTTGACGAACAACAGGACACTCTGGCTTCCACCTTCCCCCAGCAGCAGCACCATCACTGCCAGAGCTCCATCCATCTTCCAGCCCTTACTCTGGATCTCTATCTGCACTGCTCAGACACGGGGACTCGAAGGGGCAATTCAATCTCCATCGTATCGGCTCAGTAAAGGATGATGCTGCTGCTGTGTATACAGAGGGTGGTAGGCCACACAGCGTGTGTGTGTGTGCATGCGTGTGTGTGTGTGTGTGTGTGTGTGTGTGTGTGTGTGTGTGTGTGTACCACAAAAATGGAAGTTCCACACATTAAAGAACAGCTTTAAAACCACAAATCTTTTTAGGAGCCCATAATTATGTATCTGCATTCAACGGTTTGGCGTAGATACTCACTTGTGTGCAAAAGTGTCTTTTTTGAGCCCATTAGATCTTGTGAAAGTGAAGTAAGGTTTTTGAGCAAATATTCTGAAGTGGTGTAAGTGATACTGAGCTACTTACACCAGAGGAACAAATATTTTCAGCTTCAGCAGGAATTAAACTGAATGCCATCCCAAATATGGCAACCAACTGGCCGTGGCCTGTACTTAACCCACTTCTATTAAGAAATTAACTTTTTTCTTCATTTTTAAAATAAAAGCGTGATCGCTCAACCCGAGTTGCAAAGTGACCACCCAGATTTCTGTTGTTATTTTTTGCAGAGGTACGTCTGTGAATCCGCAGTCCAGAGCAAATGATCTGAACTTCAAACCAACATGTAATCCAGCTCGGTGTTAAAACGGCGTTTGTGAAACTAGAGTTCACTATCGTTTGGTAAACTTGCCACAGATTTCACGGTCAGCTGACCACACCCAGATAAGCAGCTCCATGTGCAGCAGAGATGGGTTTGCAAACAAATGACAAATGAAAATACCACAAATATGACCTCTAAGTGCACATATTAACATTTACAGGATCATGAATTGACAATCACCCCGTTCTGAGTGACTGACAGCTGCAGAAAAAAGTTGCTAGCTCTACATAAAAGACCTGAAAACACCTGAACTCTTATGTGACAGTGCAGCCTTCCAGAATGAGATTGAAATGTCTACCAGAGAGGCACAGTTGGTCTTTCTATACGTCCGTTAGTCTTCTGGGCTCCCATTTTATGGTGTGTTGGTGAGGCAGAAGGAGATACAGTTTCACTCGGCTTGGCAGAGCCAGGCCCCCGCTGCTGACAGCAGGTTTTATTTGATGTGGACGTCCCGTGTTGGGTTTCAGCACTGCTTCGGCATATGATCTCAATTATGACCAGAGGAGGGACGCATGCTGCTGGATGACTGGTGACTCTGGGCAGACAGGAAGGGGGGGTGGATGAAGAGATGGAGGAAGGCCAACAGATGGAAAGTGGTGTTAGTGGTGTTACAGGAGGAAGAAATGTCGGGACAATTGGCTGATGTGAACGAGACAAGGAAAGAAAATGGAATGTGTGCAAAACATAAAGATATAACAAATGGAGTCAAATGAATTTAAACAAGTCAGTAACCTGTAGGCATATACGCTCATGTAACACTTCCTAACTGATTAATTTAGCTGTTGAGCTTGAAGTAATTGTCACTTTTGAGATAATGTGTGCTTTATTGTAAAATTCCTTTAATTCAGAGGTATTTTAAGAATACAAAGGACTTCTCTATTTTTGTTATCTGTGATCTCCTCCCTCAAAACAAGAGCTCAAAGCATTACCGTCTGTTTCTACAAACAAAACCTTTAATGCATTCAATGCTTATTTATAACAAACATTTCTGTATATTACAAGTTTTATTGACGCCTCATTCAAAATATGCAAAATGTAATTTAGTTTCATCAATACAAAAAACACATGATGCAACCAAAAAGCTAATTAATCATCTGACTAATCATCATGTCTGTTACTTGGATGTTCGTCAGTTTGTTGGCCTTTTTGTGTTTCTGTGTAAAAGTTATAAATAATCTGTCTTGTTTGTGGATAGCTTCCCGAACAAGTCACAAAAACAGCATTTTTGATATTAAAAAAGCTTCAATGTCCAATCTTTCACAGTAGTTCATGCAATATTATCCAAGAAATGTTTTCACCTCTATCAGTTTTCCATTATTTATGGAATTCTATGGTCATTTACAGGCATAGATCTCATCTGCAATAGCAAAATGTGGCATCCACGTATCAAGTTCACCAAGAATTTCTTTATATTTCTGCTAAAATAACTGTTGAACGCAAAACTAGTGGCAATGTGAAAGCTTATAATGAGCATCAACCACTGTGAAATTGAAAAGGCTGGAACTGTTTAAAGATGACATCAATACACTTTAGTCCACTCAGACAAGTTGTGTTTTTTTGCTCATCAGTCTGATCCAAATGGACCTAACTCCAAAACAGAATGCTGCTGTCTGAAGTACATTCTAAATTGCAAGCTTTTTTGGCAGAAATACAAAAAATGCCTGCTAGACTTCGGCCCTAGATGCAGCAGAAGTGCAACGTGTTGCTGTTGGTGAGATTTACACAAATAACCATGTCGGGTGTATCATTGCATTAACTACAATGAAATTTAGATAGCTTTTATAAGAGCTTCACCTTGTTCTTAGCTGGTGCTATTAGCTCAACATAAACTGTTTCTGCAAACTGAGGTCATTCAGGAATCTACCTACAACTTAGCTATTATAGTTCTTTCTGAAAAAACACTTCAAAATTGTCAAAAAAAATACCATTTTAAGCTCTTTAAAATCTGCTAAACTAATACATTTGAGGCATATTTTAAAGCAAGCAATGCTAATTACAAAATAAACATCTTATTTGTTGTGAAAGTTAATGACATCAATAACTTAAGCAAGTCAAAAACAACTTTAAAAACAGAGACTATCATTGCTGCATGTAATTTTTGCCATAAATCAATTACTGCCAAACCAATAATGTGAAGTAATAATTGACACTGGTGGAGCTTGTGATGACAGGATCATTGTCAATCTGTTTTGACTCCAAGCTCATATATATTTTACATGATGTGACCTTCAGGGGCCTAAAATTTCATTTAAACACCAAAAATTAGCTTCACATCATTACACGTTTACTTGCATCATGTCTCTTTAGCTTCCTCAGACCATGAATATCCAAACCACACAGGACTGCTTTGCAAAATCTAATTCTTCAATAAGTTGCTCATGGTACACAGACACCAATCTGTTAAATAATTTGATGGAGGCGGAGGAAGAGGAAGGGAGGAAAAAATATTTATAGGTTTTAACTGTTTGGGGGGTTCTCACTCCACTAAACGAGCATGCACACTATTCTATAATTCCTCCTTATCGGCCAGGGGCTTTAGTTATTTACTTTAAAATGGACTAATTTCTTATTCCAGCGGAGGGGGGACAGGATGCTGACTTGAACAGCTGCTTCATGACCCAAAAAACTGTCAGTCTTTCCCTGGAATAAATTGTGGAATGCTCCATTTGACGGCGCGGGGGTGGCGCTAGCTAGCATTCGCCTCAAACCCACCGGAGAGCGGCTTGTCCTTCTGTTCCTGCGACACCAACACGACACACGGACGTGCGAAGTGGCGAGTTTCTGCCTGGTGAAGTAAGACGAGGTTCGGAACGGTTCTGGACTCTGGCTGTTCCCCCCCGGCCACCCCCGCCTCTGAGAGCAGAGGTTCGTGTAGGCTCATAGTAGAATCAATTCACAGAGAGGGGAGCTTGAAACCGTCTCTTCATGCCTGTGCGCTTAGTTTGGAGAGAGTGGCGTGTCGGGCAGCTCGGAGTTTAATAGTCCGGGTAGCATCCGTGCTGTATGTACATGTCTGTCTCCACATGTGCTCTTCCATGACTGATATAACAGACTAAAGAGAGAGAGAGAGAGAGAGAAAAGGGTGGGGAGGCAGATCTTAAAGTTGACATTTATCTTTGAATCTTTGTTTTGGGGTGCTGCTGTGGTTTGTGACAGATGTGAAATAAAGTTGGTGCTCCAGCAAAGTCCGCTTGATGCTGTTCCCTCTGTCAGTGTAGCGGATGTGCATGTGGGGAAACAAAGCCACTGAGAGTGTGTGAACATTTCCCTCCTCATCCTCATCCAGCCCCCCTCCCCCCCCCAATAAAAGACACAAAACTTTCCACCATGTCAAAACTGATCTGACACAGAATTCGCTTTGACACTTGTCACACACACACACACTTGGCATGACTCAGACAAAGACGACAGGCATCATGCCCAGCCTCCTCCGTTGTTGTTTCTCTACTTTTTCTTTTAAAGAACAACAAAACATCAGGCTCTCTAGCTCTGCCAACTCAAGATTTTAAGTTTTCAAGATCTGTCAGCATCTAAAACACTGACCTTAATTAGATTTGACTCTTTGACCTGGAATAAATCAAGTGTTAGGGCATCTATTGTCAGTAAATTACTATAGTCAGTTATTTAAATGGGCAGTAATAACCAAAAACTGTTAAATTTTACTGTTAGAATGTGAGTTTATTTACTTTAATTAGCCCTTCTCGCTATGAAGTACAAACAAAACTAAATCAATGGTGCAGCTCATTAAAGCTATATGTCATTTCCTCATATAAATATTAGACTATCCAAGGGGTGCCACTGGAGAGGTTAGGAAATTTATATTAGGGGCCATTGCCCCCCATTGGACCCCCTTGGCAGCACCACTGTCTAATAGTCCAGAGGTTAGTTTATATATTCTTATTAAAACCATTTATTCTGCTGTTAGAGAAGCTGTATTTAATCTCATCTCCACGTCACTTTTCTCAGTGCAAGAAGAATGTTACAGTTTCATGATTTTCTCTTCAGATAAATTATTCACAAACATACACTACAGTAGAGCGTCCAATCAGCTTCACTGATGAACTCTCCATCTCTTTCCTTTAACTATCTGACTCCTCTCTCATTATTCTGTTCTTCTCCTACACACACACACACACACACACACTGCTGCTGCTCTGTGTGTATTCGCCTGTTTGTGTGTGTGTGTGTGTCAGCGGTGGTGGCTTGTTTAATGCACTGCAGGTTGGCTCCTGCAGCAGGTCTGGCCAGATAAGAGCAGCACACAGCTTTCTGCTGCTGGGAGGGAGAGCTAGAGAGGAACATTGCCTCTTCACTCACATAAACCATTAAATTGTAATAATGGGGGCAACCGGCGCTCAAAGCTGGTTCCATAGCGCCCCCTGATGGTGATTGGCTGCATGATGGCTGAGGTGTTAGGGGTCCTGGTTGCTGGATGAGGTTGCACCTATGGCAATATGTTGGTGAAAATGAACAATCAAAAAGAGAAATTAAAGAATTTCACTAAAATTCATCCCAAAGTGTGTTCAGATTTACATATCTTCACCAGAATTCTATTTGAAAGCATTTAAATCATCAAATTGGGAGACAAAACTAATCCTGGACCAGAATTCACTGAATGGTTCATTCTGTCTGTCCGCAGCCAGAACTCTCTCCGGGTCATAAATGTCAGATCGGGTGATGTCCGAGCCTGTGGCTGCAAGGACCATAAAATCTCTGTTTATCTTTCCCTCCATCAACAGAGAGCGACTGATTGTAGGAGACAGAGAAAGAGTCAGACAACACAGCCTGTTTGCATTCAGTGAGTCAACACACCAGTGTTCAGAGTACGATCCGCTCCTTTATGTTTTATACACCCTCCACCGGTCTTCCTCGCTGAAAACAGGACATCTTTTAGCTCAAACCCACTCCTCTCTGTTTTGTTTTTTTTAATCTACAGTTTGTTACAAGAGGGATCCCATCACTGGCAAACCCATTCAGAGCACACAGAGCGAAGGCCGACCCGGTCAAGTTACTGAAGTGGTGCTACAGCGGGCAATTTTCTTCTCTTTACCTAAAGTGTCTGAATGTATGGCAGACAAATCGAATCACTAACTGTGAACAGGATGTAAAAAACACAGATTTGCTTCAGCCCACATGAGCTGGATGAGTCAACCTGCTGTGACAAAACCCCTCTGTCGCTTTTCTTTTTTTATATTTAGTCATCACTTTGCTGTGTTTGATTTATACCTGGTGTGTGTGTGTGTGTGTGTGTGTGTGTGTGTGTGTGTGTGTGTGTGTGTGTGTGTGTGTGTGTGTGTGTGTGTGTGTGTGTGTGCACTACACAGTGACCAGTATCAGCATCAGCACCACCCACTTCTGATTGTATCCTGTCAAAACATAATGATGTAACACCCTCTCGTGGATGTGCTTCCACCCTTTGATTATGTGTCACAGCTGAGGCATGTTTTGATATTTCCTTCTGTCCGTCTCTCTGTCTGTCTGTCTTTCACACAGCCAACCAGCATGTTATGCTAATTGAACACATGCGCTGGAAGCTCTGTTGCACTGGCCTTGTTTTGTGCCGTTTGATTATGAATTCATTGTATTTGGTGCATTTGATGCTGTGACAAAAGGCCTACGCAAATTTCAATCTGTCTCATCTTTTCTCTCCAGATGAACAACAGGTTTGGGTTTTATTATCAGCCCTTTAAGAAGCTGCAGCTCCAAGATTTCTGAATGAGCTGAATAACCTTAATGCATGTTTCTGAAACCCCCTTTATCATCTATTCTCTCAGTTGTTCCAGCAACAACCTTTTGCATTTTCTTGATTGTAATCTTTTGTTTTGTGAAATTTCTTTCATCACTTTCTAATAAAAAATGCTTACTTGTTTTGTGTATTTCAACTCTTTCTAGTAGTGTATGAAGGGATCTTTTAAAGACCTGCTTATAAAGCTGCTAATAAGAAGAGAAACAAAGTTTTCCTCTGATAAGTAATTGCAAAATTTCCTGTCAAACTTGAACTCAAGTTAAACTTCAAAAAGGAGCCAGTTGATTCTTTCCTTCATTCTTTATTTTCCTTTTATAGAAAACTTAAATCTCTCATGAAACATTTTGAACTTTGCTGCCACCGTGTGGTTTCTATGGCTTACTACACATCTAGAATCTAATTTTGGCAACATATTCAAGAAAAACACAAAGGCAAATTTTTTTCCACCCATTTCATCAGTGCTGACTATAATGTTGTAACTAAGAGTTTATTTTATATTAAATGAACCAACAGTCTAAAATGAATTAACCTGTTTTTACTCATTGCTCCAAAGACATATTTAATTTTTTAAACATCTATTGTTTTTAGCTTTGTGGTAAAGTTTTAGAATCCCCAGATTTGTTGTGTAAAGTTTTCAAATGTTTTCATTTCTGTTACTTATTTGCCCAGGTCCCAAAATCACCTCATACCAAACACTCTGCGTAGAAAAACTAGAAAAAAATTGATGTCTTGTTAAAAGCCTCTGTTAAAGCAGCATTTGTGGTTAATGTATCGGCATATTCACAGTGATATGAAAAATTATTTACCCCTGATTTGACTTTTGATTTAGCTTTTTTGCCACACTTAACATGAAGTGGGCTAAAAGATCTCAAAAAGCAACACATCATGCCCCGGTCTAAAGAAATTCAACAACAAATTAACTCGGAACATCTAAAGCCCTGCAGGCCTCACTGGGCTAAGGGTAAGGTCGGAAAATCACAAGTTAACAAAAAGAGGAAAATGGTCTCATGAGAGATCCGAGGCCAAAACATCAGCTGACCATAAACGACACAAAGGCTTGGAAAATTATTCTGTGAACTGACGAGACAAAAGCGGAACATTCTGGAAGGTGTGTATCCTGTTACAGCTTGAGTAAAACTAACTCTGCATTTCAGAAAAACATCCTCATACCAACAGTCAGACATGGTGGTGGTAGTGTGATGGTCTGGAGCTGCTTTAGAGCCTGGGTGACTTGCTGTAATTGATGGAACCATGAATTCTAATTGAAAATCCTGAAGGAGAACGCCTGAATCTTAAACGGGCCGTTCATGTCGGAAAACCCTCCAATGTGGCTGAATTGAAGCAAAACAATCATCTATTTATTTAATATCCTTTTTCTAAATGAAAAAATCCTCACTTGAATCTCCTATTTATTTACAATGAAAACACTTTATTTCATCATGTCGTATCATTTCATTGATAATAAACAGAGCAGTAAAAAGGAAAGCAAACAGAAATTCACATCATATTCCTGCTGATATTCCCCCCAGCATGTATTGTATTGATTGGATGGCTTTTGAATCAACAGTCCTCCCTGTAAATCACGAGGATGTAATCATTATTACACATTCTGTATGATGTTTACCGTAAATCTGAACAAAAATCAAAGAAACGATATCACAAATCCACAGTAGAGCTGTGCCGTACGGGCGTGGCGAGCGCTTAAGATAAAACGATGCAAAAAATCGAAATTTAAAAGAAAAATCACTTGCATGCACGGTTAATTGTCTACAACGCTTGGGTTAAAAGAGCATTACAGGACATCGAAAGCACTGAGAGGAAAACGAGATCTTCTCTAAGACTGTTCAGAAACAAAGATCTATGATAACAGCTTTGTATTACACATCGTTACAGGGGTTATCCTTCAGTGTGTGCTCCTAGAACATATAAAAGAGTCAGCTATTAGAAAGCACATGGCACAAGTAACAGCTACAAACCTCCTAAAGTGATATAATAATCATAATCATTATCATCATCCAGCAGCGGGTGCAAACGTCCTCCTACATTTACAGTTTTATGATGCATTACCTCATCGTGGCACCTCAGGATTATTACTTAACTCACGCTGATGCTTCAGAATAAATAGAGAAGAAATTAAAGGTTTTAGCTTCACTTATCCTCTGAATTCCTTCTTATGAAAGAGTGCTGTTGCAGATGCATCCAAACATGAATTAGAAGAGAACACTAATGTAGTTGTTTTTTGGTCTCCTTGGTGAGACTAACTCACCTGAGAACTCTGTCAAGACGATGATTTTCAATTTCTGGGCCATTTGTGATATTTCCAAACAGCTGATAGGGCTGATGATGTAAACAGATCGTAAATTGTGCGTTTTGTTTTCTGCAGCGCTGTCAGGTTCTTTCCTCACCTGTCATTCATCCTCTCTCTCTCTCTAACTTCTACTTTTTATGTCTGCACTCAAAGCGAGCTGTTTTAATTAACTCTGTGAGAATGCGGGGAATAAAATCTAACATAAATCTCAGTGAGTGTGAGTGTGTATTTTCTGAACCAGGCATGAAAAATGTCAGGAGAGCTCTCAGATGTAATCCATCCTCCGTGCTTGTCCTGCGTGTGGCTCTGAGACAAGGACACCGTCTCATCTATGAGCGGTCGGATCGTTAATTAGATCCTGAGGATGAACTCGTAGAGATCTGGACTGTACAGGGGAATGAAACAAGTGCGGCAAACTGAAAAACTCATCTGACCGACGGAAGCGGGATGATTCTGATCATTTTAAATAACAGGGAGGGCACCATGCTTTTTATTATTATTATTATTATTATTATACGTTTTTAAACATTCTGCAGAATGAGTGGCGTGATGTGTTTTTATGTCACTGACAGGCCACGTACTTTAGACACGGTTACCAAGGGAAACAAGACAGCAGCTCTCCCACTGGTTCCTCCTAAACACACGTTTTGTTGAGGTCAACTTTGACGGGCAGCGGTCCCGCTTCCTGAGCCTCCTCTGACTGCTTCACGGTGACGGCGATCATGGGGCTGAGGTGGTACGGGTTCACCTTGTGCACATGCTCCAGGAACTCCTTATCGCCATTGATACTCAGCTGGAAAATGCACAAAGAGGAAAGGATTGATCAAAAATCATCAAACTGTTTTGTTCAACCATTTATATCAGTACAGTTTTATCTGCCTCCAAGAACTCAAACTGTTTTTACATGAATGGATTTGAACTATTTAACAGATAAAGTGAGTGAACAAAGCCACGTTCTTCAGAGTACCTGTGTCTTGATGTGCTGCTCCGGTGCGGTGACCAAACTGGCACAGCTGAGCCACAACATGACCATGATGGACAGGAAGAGACAAGCAGCTAAAATCCACCGTGGAAGACCTGAACGTCTGGAACAAGAGGAAACAGAGGAACGCTGGAGTCAGACTATGAACTCTATCTGCACCATCGAGCAAAATGAGCCTCATTATGAATGCATGCATTAAAAATGTGGTTTTATAAACTTTAGCAAACAAATATGTAACATAAATAAAGTTTAAAATCAAAGAATCAAAGGCTGCTGCATGTTGAAAACCATTTGCTGCAGATGTGATTTTGTTTTTATACAACTTGGGTTATTGTACATGTCTATCAGCTACAATATGATGAATGTGCAGTCTATTTCAGAAAGCACTGCAAAAAACTAAATATTTATGCAGTATAAAAAGACCCGGCATGAAACAAACAAAACAGATTAAAAGTAGCAGAAAAGCAGGTTTTTATTTAAAATTTTAGGAGGATTTTAGATCAATTAGACGTGAATGTTTGGAAGGAACTGCTTGGTTTGATCATGCAGATACCATGACCTCAACTTGTGTTTTTTTTTTTTTTTAGCAGGTTAACTGACCTCGACATGCAGCCCAGGAAGTCGTGGTCGGCTGTGGCGTCCTCTGTGTGCTGGACGGGGTGTTTTCCCTTCAGCGCTGCTTTAGGGGCTCCTTTGTCTCCGTGTCCCCTCACACCTGCCACACAAATATTTCCGATTGGTGGTAAATATATAAAACATGGCAGCAACACACAGTGCAATGGATGCTAAACATTGCATGATAAATGTGTGTGTGTGTGGTGATCTAACCGTGGGGTCTCTGGGTGTGAGAGTGGACCTGAGACCAGGGTTTGTCGGCCACATTGGATCGAGGAGCCTGCAGCTCGGGCATCGAGTACTCCATCTCAGGCTGGCTCTGAGGAGAGCAAACAAAACATTTATTTATTAAAGTGACAAAATGAAGAATAATTCAGAGTTTTTCTAAAGTAACAATGTATTTTTCACAGTATGCATCTTGAAAAGCACAGTATTTGCACGGTTGTGTAAATTATTTGCACGGTGTTTTAGGTTCACCCAGAGGACTCATTAAAAGAGGATTTTGCTTCCCCACTGCTGACCCCAGTTCCTCTCCAGCAGCTGCTGCAGTCAGTTTTAATAATACCACTGCTGGCCTCAGCAACAAAACACACACTCCTTCACCTCTTTGGAACAGTGAATCAAATCCCGCTGCACAAGTGTCGTCCTCCCAATTATTTTAGCTTTTTTCTGGTACTTATATGTTTCAACTGGATTTAAAACCCATTTCAGCATCACGCTCTGAAATATTGCTTTATTCAGTCATTTGTCTAGAAAATAAGTTACCTAAAGAGTCATTTCAGTCAAAATAACAAAGGCCTGTAGAGGCTGTGGAGATAGAAAGAAACGGTGAGTTTGCCTCCAAAAACAAATAAAAAAGTGATTTCACGCCACGGCTGAGCTTATAATTACCTCTCGTGAGAAATGTTTTCTGAGCCAGATGTAGCACCGTCTCTGTGTAAAACACAGCGAGAGTCTAGGACTGAACCTCAGTGGACTGAAATGATCCAACGTTTAGACCTGAAATGTGTCTGTCGTTCATTGTAGGAGGGAGCAGTAACGGTGAATTTGTCTGTAACGTTTCAAAGTAAGGATGATAAAAGTCATAACTGGAAATGATCTGCAAAAGGTTTTAATAAAAGTCCAGATTGAGCATTAAAAATGTGAACTTATGAATAAATAAACCACAGCTAATGTTGACTGTGTGGATTAAGTGGAAACTCAGCGTTAGACAGTTGACATTATATTTAATTCAATTAGCTTAAAATATGGAAAAAAGATCAACAAGGAGCAAAAAACTACTTTAAATGAATGAATTAAACTTAAAGTATCAAGATCCAGGTTAAAAAGAGTTAACATGTTTAAATGAACAGATCTGACAGATAAGACCCACAAAAAAGAAATAAAGATTCAAATTAAAAAGCATTTCACTCTAGTTTTTTCCATGCAAGCTTTGAACTGTATCATATCCAGTTGTTGTGTGTATTCAGTGCTATTATTTAAATTCTGGGATTATTTAGGATGAATATTGATTTAGAAGTTGATTAGCTGAGTCAGCAATTAGAGTGGGGATCTGGGGCTGCAGCCCCCCCTAAAGGTGGCTTAGGGATATAACAACTTAACAAAAAGTTAACAGTAACTTTACAAACCAACAGCAGCACAGAATTTCCTTTAAAAAAAACCTGCATTACTCACAAACTCTACCTGTGTCCTGATTAATAAACACTGCCTGCAGGAACGCCTCCGTGGTACAAAAACTCTAATGTCCATCGTTTTAATACAGGTGTATTCAGCCTCTTGCTTTTAAAGTTCATCTGTGTTGACTGATGTGTTCCCCAGGAACTTCTGATTCACACAGCTCAAGTTGCTCTGCAGGTCAGTTCACTACCTCACCACAGCTCAGTTAGACGGAGTGTTTTATCGATCCCTTTTTTTGCTACATCACTCTTTAAAGTGCTGTACTAAACAGGCTGAGCTGAGGGGGTGAGAAGCAGACGACAGGGGGTTGAAAGTAGTTCTGACATGTATTTCTTTTAGATGTACGCTTTTTTAAAATTTCATTCTTGAAGCTGCACTCAGAATCTCAACCCTCTCTGTTTCCCCTCCTATTCTCCTTTGATTTAGTTGGACTTCTTCTGATATTTTAACACCCAGACAGCAAACCTATCAAGTTGTGCCAGCTGCCCACTAAACATCAGCCTGATAGTCGCCTCAGTGGCCTGCTGAGGCTGGATTCCTCTCACTGTGTCACCACTGCAAAATGCAAACATCCATCATCAAGTCTAAAAAAAACATCTAAATTTGATGCATTTTGACATTTTCTTTGACCTAATAGTGAATTTACACATTTAGAAGAGTCCTCTGCCATACTGAAGCACATATCTGTGGGTTACATGCTATCATTTCTCTTTGAAGCCTTTAATTATGCTGCTAAAATTGTCACCCCATTTAACCAAACAGAAAAACGCTTGACACAGATGCAGGTTTATGTCAGATTTGGAATTGGAGGATATGACTGAGTGAGTAGCCTGGTGGATTTACAGAGCAAATCTTGTAATAGTTTTAATGTTTACGGTGTTGTCACACTTAAACGTTTCAGATCTTCAAACATATTTAAATTTCAGACAAACATAATACAGGTAAAATGCATTTTCAAAATGAAGGTGTTTAATAATAAATGTGGAAATCCAAACCAACCTGGCCCTATGTGAATAAGTAATACCCCCTAACCCTAATAACAGGTGTAACACTCCTGGTGGCAACAGCTACAATCATGTCTGATAACTGAGTCTCACATGTGTGGAAGAATTTTGTCCCACAGATTTGTTTCAATTCAGCCACATTCCCAACGTGAACAGCCTGTTTAAGGTTAAAGGTCAACTCATTTCTATAGCACATTAAAACAAACAGCATCATTTTTATCAATCTCTTCCTGGTAAAGTCATCAAATCTGCAAGTCCTTAAGGGCTGTGACATCATTTAAGATGACAGTTATAAACATTCTAAGTGCTGTAAGAAAAAAACCCCCCTCATAATTCAGCCACCGTTCCCCCCGCTCTACTGTCTGCCCTCGCTCACTCATCTCAAACGGGACGTGCGGTCTGTTGGCTGAGACTCAAACCCATAACAACCATAAAGGCAGGGATTTATTTCCCAAATTTTAACATTTAATAACCTACAAGTGTCTGCTGGCTTGCTCTTAACCCCCAATTGAAAACATATAATGAGTAAAATCACTGGATATTAAAATCTGAGTTTTGGACCACTGGTTCATCTGACCAAGTAAATTTACATTCAAAATAGAGCAAAAAAAATATGTGAGAAACTATTTATTTTTGTGACCTTAGAAGTAAATTTTGGTTATTTTCCAACAATAATTCTAAAAAACCTGAAGCCTTAAAAATCTCAGAGTGAAAAGAGGATTATTATTAAAGAGTTCTGTTGGTCCAGTTCCTGTTTTCACACAGGTTGTTAAAGCTGTGATGTCTGATGCGGTTGCTGATGTTTTTGTGATTTCAGTTCTGTTTCCTGATACTTAAGTTTACCATTTTTAAAGAGTTGGCAAGAGGGTTTTTTTCATACATCCCATCATAATTTGCCCGCTTCACACTGCACTGCTGTCCTTGTCTGTGTCCTACCTGAAAAACCACAACCTTGCCATCATCTGCCTGCAGGTAGAAGGTCCAGGTGGAGGAGATGAAGCTCTGAGCGGAGCTGACAATGTCGTTGCACCAGCTGGACACGGCCTCCATCACTGAGGGGGGCTTTGGGCGCAGAGTCATGGCCCTCAGCTGCAAAACACAAGGAAACAGGAAATCACTGACTGTATTTTAACAAGCTTATTTATAGAAGTGTGCTGTTAATATTTAGACACCTGGTGAATTAAACTGACTCTCAATACAGCATTCAGTGTGTGTGTGTGTGTGTGTGCGTGTGTGTAGGGGGGTATTGAATGGCCTTTTCACCTTCCTCCTCTTGATCTCAGGTTCAGAGGGTTGGCTGGCACAGCCGGTGCTGCAGGCCTCCTGCTCCAGCAGCTTGATATATGCCTCCTGGCAGGCTGTAGAGACAGAAAAGAAGAAGAAAAAAAGGAGGACATTTGTGAAAACTGACTGAATAAAAGACAAAAAGGAGAGAAATAGGTTGCACAGGTGAAGGAAGGGGTAACAAATTATATGAGATTTCAATAAAGTTACAAGCAGAATAAAGGTTGAAGGGAGATTCTGCAGCTCTGGCTCCCTGCAGATACCATTCACTCCACATTGCTGTTATTGAAACGCAGCTCCTGCTGTCTGGATGGCAAATCATATCATTGATTTTCAATACGGCTGTTCAAACAATGAGAAAAGTGCCTAGCATGAAGAAAACGCCCACTGGGCCTGGCAGCATCCTGGAAACGCTCACATTTTTACCACAAGAGGTGTTTTTAGAGCTCTCACTAGAGGTGCACCAATGGTTTTCAGAACTGATGCTGATTTCTGATCCTTGTACAGCTCTGGCAAGAACATCTTCAAGGAAAAAAACCCCAGTTGCTTTCCATTCAAGCTCTTTGAATCCACATGACCCAGATGGCTGAGATTTCACACAAACACTGGAAATGTCTTTTAAATCAAAACTCCATCTTGAAAAAGCGGTGCCTCCACCCTGACTCACCTCCCTGACACTCCTCTCTGCTGGTGTTAAAGCCGGCGTTTCCATTGACGAACTGGCAGATGGAGTAGAGACGACAGCCGCGGTGACAGGCATTCATTATGGAGTCCTACCAGCCAGACAGAGAGAAGATAACAGAGGGGGTACAAAATTAGAAATGTCTCTGGTATTCTTGGACAAAGTTCACACAAGCCTGTTTGGAAATATGACACAGATGGGTCATGGCATTCCATAATGACATGGTGCAAATGTCATATTATGGGCTGTCATAAACAGTTTATAGCAGGCTGTCTGACACTGGAAAGAAAACATACAAACAGGGATGATGAGCGCGTTGTTTTAAACTTGTGTTGAGTAAGGTGGGAGGAAAAGAAGATGCACATTACTGCATTACTTCATGCTTCCATTTTGCACACAAACATGGGTAAACAGCGCCCTCTGGTGGTCGTATGGAGAACAGGACAGACAAAGAGATCCTTTGACCGTGAACGCTGTGTTTGCAGCTTTATCAGCGTCTTTACAGGAAGCAGAAATTAGATTTGTGTTTATTCCAGACGAGGACTCAATTTAATGCCGGGTATGTCGAGTTAGAGCTGCGTGATGAACACCAAACTGTTTGTTTTCCATCAGTCCTCGTGCACTGCGCTCAGATCTGCTGTTGCAGGTCTGCTGCTGCCTTGCAGGATGTCGGAACCACACCTGAAGGCAGCAGAAGAGGAGGAGGAGGTGGTGGTGGGAATGAAGGCCGTCCGAGACTACGAATCTAGGCAGACTCTAAATCAAAGCAACTCAGAGAATCCTCATTGGTTCCAGACTGGCCTCGTCTGTTCAGAGAAACGTCATAAATGTTTCCAATCTTCATGATGCGTTCACTAATCCTGCAGATTTCATTTTATTATCCCGGGTTATTTATTTTTTTGCACGGCAGATTAAGAATTTGTCCGTTTTTAGTCATTACATGAATGCATCTTGGAGAAATCTTGACGAAAACGAGCTGCATCCCTTCGGCCTAAGTGTGCGCCGTAATCCAAAAGGATGCAGCGAAAACTCGAAGCCAGAGCGACATTACGCACGGAGCTATCACCCGAGACGACTCTCCTTTTCAAATGAAATCCATTTTAATGTGCAGGAAATATATATATTGTGTGGTTTTTTTTTTTTTTTTTTTTTTTTTTTTTTTTTTT
>SSNR01000011.1:2180243-2218229 GCA_006937965.1 Callopanchax toddi
TTTTTTTTTTTTTTTTTTTTTTTTTTTTTTTTTTACATGTAGGTGATGCGACTCTATTGACAGCCATATAACACCCCCTATCTCTCAGTAGCGTCATCCTGGAGCAACTTACTTTAGCGGGGCTTTTGTTTTTGATGGTGAGCTGGCATTGCTTTTTGCAGTAATTGATGTCGCCCAGCTGGTTGTCAAACAGATCCGAGGACGCGGCCGCGAGTCCAGCCAGGAGCAGCGAGAGCAGAGCGGGGAGCGAGCCGCGCATGGTGCCGCCGAACCGGAGCATGTGGAAGCCTGGAGAGAGGAGAGGAGAGGAGGAGAGCCGAGCGTCAACCTGCACTGAGCTCCCTTTGTGGCGCTGCTGCTGCGGATGCTCGGGTCCTGTCTGTCTGCTGCTCTTCCGATCCGCTCCGGCTCGTGGCGTCACGCGCATTACGATCGGCAGCAGCGGCACCACGCACGCGCCGTCCCTTCTCCAAAACTGAGCCTGCAGAGAGTCTTCACCGCAGTGCCTAATGTGGCTCTGATGACTTCCACTAAACTGGAGGAGACAGTTAATAAAGGCCGAGCTGCAGGAGGCAGCTGTGGAGGACAGATGGCTCTTTGTTTCTGCTCTGACGCCTCATCAACTATTTATGTCACAATCAGAACATTTAAGGGTCCAAGTTTATTTCAGCTCAGGAGAAATGACTCAGAAAACTTAAAGGGGGAGAAGTTCTAAAGTAAAACAATTAGAAATTAGCATTTAGCTTCAAAAATAGTAAAATAATCTGAATATGTCAAGGTAAACCTAAAGATTTGGAATAAAGGTGTAAAAAATCTTCTGGTTTTGCTGACTCCTCACCTAAATGTTTCAGATAAGCAAACAAATGTCAAAGGTTTTCCTTCAGGATTTTCAGGTAGACAGACCATCACACTACCACCACCATGTCTGACTGGAATGAGGATGTTGTTTTAAATACAGTGTCGTTTTACTCCAGATTGGGACAAAGTTAAACTAGTCTAAACACGTCTGCAACAGCTGTTTCTCGTGGGATTTAAAGGAGATGAACAGTTGGACGTCATCTGCATAAAGATTTCTTCAGAAGAGCTCAGGATGTGCTGAAGAGGAAGTAGACGAAGAAGGGAAACTGATGATGTCCTGATACTGTGTTGTGCTTCATGATCTATAAGGTTTTCAACATTTCCACCTAAAACGTCATAAGATTGTTGAATTGCTCAAAGGACATTAAACCAATGAGGTCCTTGTGGTAATTAATTTACTGTGTAATGATCTTCTTGCAAAATGTTCTCCCTATTTATGTCAAATGATCTCAGTAATCTCCTCAGAAGCGGTCGACCAACAAGGATCTCCAACAACACCTTTACACATCTGACCTTATTATAACAACTAGCATAGCTGGGTTTCAAATGCTAACATTTATTTACAAATAAACACTTTTGCTGGGTTTTCTTGCAGTTGGCCAAAGCTCCTTTTGCATTGTGTGAATGTTTTGCGTGCACACATCCTAAAAATTCAACTAAATTCTGAAACGGCTCCAAAAACCTTTGAGAGAAAAGGACAGAAAGTTGCATGAACTGAACCTTAAAGTGGGTCATAAATCTTTGACTGAGAACATATTTAATATTTAAGTTCTGACCTTGAGCCCATTAAAACTTTGAAGGACCTGAAGGGGGGAAAGTAACACATCATACTGCAGCTTTTTCAAAATTCATCAACTTTTTCCTTTTGCAGATGTCACATGAAACCATTTTCCTCCATTAAAAGAAACACAAATTTACCCTCCTCCTCCAAAATGGCTGTTTTATATTTCTATCTGCTTTATAGGCTGGTTGTGTTGTTGCTGTGTGTTCCTGGATCAGGGAGGGGTCAAGCTGAGGAACACTGATGATCTGAGACTGAGAGGGAGAACAAGGGAGGAGCATGCAGGCCGACCCTGACTGTTGCTGCAGAGTTTCCTCAGACTGCTGCCGGCTGGCTCTGGAGGAACACTTTGAGTGGAAACCAGCTCATAAACCATGAGTCCCTTCATGTTTCTGCTGCTCCTTGATCCAGATGTGGTGTTCTCTCTGACACGTGAGTAAACTTATTTGAAGAAGATGGAATGCATGCAGGTTTTTAAAACTATATCAGATAAGATTCTCCTTTAAAATAAGTTAAATATTAGGATTTTTGTTGTAAATTATCAGATATGAACCCATTTATAATTATTGTAAGTTGCATTAAATTCTAATGAAGTGTAATCATTAAAACTTCTGTACTGTTTATTTTTGCATCCTTGATAAATGCAGCCATGCATAACAAAATTGTATAAGATATTTCTTTAATACTGATTATTTTAGAAGTGTGCTTTCATTTTGTGATGCAAGAAGGAAACATTTCACGGGTTTAAGTCAAATTCCTAAAACGTATCATCCAACTGTGTCATTTATTTTTATATAAATGTAGTTACTGCAGATTAGAGTCATGTTGTCCCTGATAGAGAGTATTAGCCCTGAGACATGATCTCTTTGATTATTAAATTTGCAGCTGGTTGTGCTCAACCAGATCCCCTCATCTCTTATGTTTAATCTCCACATTAAATTCTCTTAAATCTAAAGAGGTTGTAAAAACTGTGGCGACACACACGAGGATTATTACCTGCCTCCTAGCAGCTCGGATAATAAAACCCCACGCGTTAACCTTCACGTCTCTGTGAAGACGAGCCCCAGAGGTTACATTCAAAGACTTTCTCACGAGCATCAATCATAAGGACAAACTTTATGCCGTAGACGAGTGGAAGTATGGAAAAAACATTCAAGGATTTTACTGACAAACCAGAGCGACCTTTCAGAGCGCTTCATAAATCCACTTCATTACGGGGTCATAAATGTGTGCTGAGCTGCTGCTTTGTTGTGGTGCAGAGTGGCTGCAGAGAAAAATCAGAAAAACACTCCAAACTTTTCACATGCCTGACATTTTCATTTCTTCTTAAAGGTTTCAACTCAGAAACTGTGCAGTTTCACATATTTGTCACAGCTTTTAATGAAGAGAATTAGCCTTTTGATTATGTTGAACAGGAATCAAAAACACAGTCAGTGTGTTCCTTGAATTAAAGCATCCTTTTTAGAAAGTTCTTCTGTGTGCAGATGTTGCAGTCATCTCCCCACAGGATCCTGTTCTGCGTATTGGATCCAGTTTGACGGCTACGTGCACGCTCAGCCCCGAGGCCAGCCTCCAGTCCAGCTCGTTGTACTGGTCCCTGAACGGGGCGCGTGTGTCCAGCAGCACCTACAGCATCCGGACCGCCAGCATCCTGAGCATCACCCTTCAGAGCCTCAACGGCTCCCAGCAGCCGTCAGGAGACAACCTGATGTGTCACTCGGCAGACGGACACGTCCTCGCTGGTTCTTGTCTCTACGTGGGCAGTAGGTTGAACTGTATTTCCTCACTTATGGGTTAGAAATCCACTTGACCGTTACTGCAAGATAGGGTGGCCTAAAAGGGGAAAAAAGTGTTTTTTCCCCATGTTCCTATTCATAATGTTACATTATTTGAGGTCAAATTTACTTGATACTTGTTTATATGATAACTGAGAGAGGAAATATGATTTATCTATTGAATGTTGGGAAAGGATATTGATTCAAACATTTAGTGATTTATTATAAAAACACATGCTCTGTGCAGTCCGGTCCTTTTGTCCTAAAATGAACATTTTATTTAGAAAACTGGGTCAAGTTCAAACTTGTAGACTTCTTGTTCTTTTCTTTATTTTTGTCAGATTTAATCATACAAAAAAAAAACATCAATATTTTTTTAAATAATTAAAATAATGTTTAACTTTTTCATTCAGGTAATTAGAAACATAACCTTTCTATTGCATTGCTCAGACTTTTCTGTTCTAGCACAAGTAATATTTAGACCAGTTTTTTCTAAATCAGAAAAAAGATTTAATAAAGTCAGTTCTGTGATCTTCCGGGACTGCTAATATGTTCTTCTTTAATCCTTAATATTCTTGCAATTTTTTTTTACAACACTGTTTTAGTTTTAAAAGTCAAAATGAAAATATTTGACCTTTTAACAACCCCGATGTGTTAATTTTGAATGTTCCAGTGCCTCCAGAGAAACCAGTAAACCTGACTTGTTGGTCCCACAACACCAAGGACTTGACCTGCAAGTGGAACCAGGGTGGACGGGCTGAAACCCACATCAGGACCAAATACATCCTGAAGTACAAACTGAGGTGAGCATCTCCAGACCTGACTCAGCCCTCAGGTAGACGGGCGTGTTTCCATCACAAGCTGCTCTCTCAGACTCCTGAATCAGGTTTAATAAATAAAATGACCTGACTTTTAGTTTCTGTGTCCAGGTGGCATGAGAGAGAAAACGAGTGTGACAGTTACAGCTCAGAGAAGCAGGATTACTTCTGCTACATCTCAGGAAACATCGCCCTCTTCACTCCATACCAGATCTGGGTGGAGGCGACCAATCAGCTGGGCTCAGCTACCTCTGACATCATCTCCCTGGACATCCTTGATGTCGGTATGGAAACTCTGGCTTTTTATCATGAAACATACTTTAGTGAAATTTGGATCAAAGTGGGAGAGAAATCTCAAATATTAGGGAAATGTTTGGCCAAAATATTAACTACTTTAGTTTGACAGAAGGAGAGAAAATTATTTATTTTTCCCTAATGTTTATTTTAACATAAATCTAGTTGAACAGAGACATTATTGATGAATTAATTGACTAATCATTTAAATGTTCCTCCAATAAATTAAAATAATTAACCTTTTTACACCAATCATATTTATTTTTCTGCCCCCTGGTGGAAGATTTGAGTACTGAAATTGGCAAGTGAAAATTTTATTGAATTGCATTAACGCAATAAATGTAACATAAGACTAAATGATTATGTTACCATTAGCAAACAAATGTTTCAAATATAATTAAATTAAAACATGAAAATATAAATACATTAAATGAAAATTTTAAAAAAAGAAATTTAAGGGCAAATTAATTAAAATGTGGGACATAAGTCCAAATATGTCCATACCACAGTTTAGCAATAAGCTTTTTAAAAGGAATTACAATTGTTTTTGCTTGTTGGATTTTTTTCCTTTCTTCCATACATTTCTTTATCATAAAGGTTCTGAACAAAAGCAGATTTTTCCTTGAAGCTTTTTCTGTTCTCTTGTTATAAACAAACATTACAAAAGCTGTTTATTGGCTTCCCCTCATAAACTCCACCTGATGGTGTTCAGGAGGATCTGGTCTAGACTCTCAGCAGTGAATACAGTGTCGTTTGAGCAGACGTTTACAAACAGGAGGCACTTTAATAATTGAATACGTTTGTTAATCAGTTCCTTATTTATCTTTTTGTGCCGAAATCTCCTAAATCTCTCCTTCGTGTTCCTCTTCTTCAAAGCAGTTGAGCTACTTTACTGCAGAGGAAAGATGTTTTATCTGATTATGTCTGAGGAACAACCTGCTCTCACAGGAACTGATCTGAGCTAAAGTCTGCAGCCACCTGAGCAGGAGAGGAAGCTCCACCAAAACCAGGATAAACGAAAGAGTTTGAAGATATTTAGACCGAATTGGGTGTTTTGGTGCTTCAGTTAACTTAAACTCCAAATAAAAGTCCAATTTATCTTATAAACAGCTACATTATGAAACATTTTCTTCTCATTTTAAAGGTCCCATGACATCGGTTTTCATGTTTTCTGACTTATCTATCATGTTGCAACGTTGAGTTCTCACCTTAAACCTGCCAGAAAGAGCAAAAAACGGCGTCCATCTGTCTCCTAGTCCAGCCAGTGAGAAGCTCTTCCAGATTTCAGACCCAGGTTTCAAACAGTTTTTTTCACTCCAGCCCGCTATGAGGTCATAGTGATCCGGACTTGTTTATATGGTCAATTCTCCTCCCACATGCACGTTCACGACACCTGGAGCGAGGCAGTGCCGCCGCCATTGCCCATAGACCGTGTAGTGTTTAGTTTCAGTTTCGTTTCTCTTTCACGTGACAACACTGCCCCCTGCTGCAGCAGAAGTGCCAGGCTGCCAAATAAGGAGAAACCCAGCAGAACCGGAAGGCGGCGCTTTCTTCTGATCTCTGAGTTGCTCGTTAGGAAATAATTACAGCGTATTTTGAGTTATAATGGTGCAACGCTAATCTAGAGGCATCAAAGATTACACCTGTTTAATATAAAGTGATTTAAATATGGAGTCACAGGCAATTTAAGGAATGATTTTTTTCCCCCTCCATAAAAAATGATGGAATCAGAACATTTTCAATAATGGTATCAGGTTTTTTAAATGTTTTAATTTTAGTCTGCTAACAGAAAATTATTGTTTTTAGCACGAGGAAGTGTTTATTTTGAGGAAATACTGTAAGTATAACATTTGATTATTCTATTGTGTTATTTGTGTCTTATGATCTGTCTTCAGCTGACACTCAGATTTCCTGTTTTCTCCTATTACTATAGATAAATGGTAGATAAATAAATGTAATTTGTGTGCTCAGTGACGACTGACCCTCCTGCCGATGTGCAGGTGAGTCGGGTCGGCGACCTCGAGGACCAGCTGACGGTCCGCTGGACCAGCCCCCCCGAGTTGAAGGACATCCTGTTTCAGGCCAAATATCAGATACGCTACAGACTGGAGGACAGCGCTGACTGGAAGGTGGAAGTCACACACACACACACACACACACACACACACTGAGCTGCAGCTCTGACTGATCTGTTGAATAATGAACATAAAGTTTCCCCTGCTGCTCTTAGTTTGTTTAATTTAAGCCCTTCTCATGCATAATAACACACACACACACACACACACACACACACACACATCCGGCATTTATAGCTGATAAATGTTCAAACCTGGCTTTGATCCCACACTGCAGAAGTGAAGCTTTTTCAAATTATTCTTATTTCAAAATGCCTCTTTGATGTTTCGAGACAAAGCGTCTTATTATTTCTTGAGCGCACATAAAAAGGGCTACGCTCTGGAGATGTGCCCCTCTGTCAAATAGGAGGATTGACCAAATAGTGTCGATAGAAGTAGAACAAAGTTAGAAAAGTGCTTTTATGGATGTATTCATAGAACACTTGTGAAATAACTTAGTCTGAATAGATTTAAAGAGGTGAAATGGATGAAGAGTTGTTTTGTTTGTCTCTTTTTTGTGTGTTTTCCAGGTGGTGGATGATGTTGGAAATCTGACGTTGTGTCGGCTGGCAGGCCTCAAGCCTGGGACCGTGTATTTTGTCCAGGTGAGGTGCAACCCTGTGGGGATCTTTGGCTCCAGGAAACCTGGTATCTGGAGTGACTGGAGCCACCCAACGGCTGCCTCCACACCCAGCAGTGGTTTGTATTTCACAAAACACACAACCAGAAAATGCTCAACTTTAATCTGCCTCTACAGGGATCTTTATTTAATTAAATTTGAATAAAAGACTGCAAACAGAAAGGTGTTTTCTTGACAGGTGAAAGTAAAACTGTCGTTTCTGTAGATCTCATTAAGTTCCACACATCTGTGATGCCCTCCTTTTTAATAATCAACCTTTCATTGCCAATTAAAGCCAGAAAAACAAAGTCCCTTATCCCTGATTTAACATCCTGCACAGGAAGATCCAAACCGCATGTGACCCGGAGGAAACCAAACATCAGCAGGCTCGATACCATGATAAAAATCTCCATGCAGAGGATTAGAGGGGACTGCAAAGAGCCAGGGGACGTTTGATAGATTCTCGTCGTCCGTTTCAAACATTGATCAAGTTAAAAAGCTGGTTGTCAGAGTGCGGCACACGCAGGGCTCATAAAGCCTGAGTGGAAGCAGGTTTGGGGGCAGATAATGAGTTACATAGGTTATGCCGTATTTATTTCCCAGAAGGGAGGAAGTCGTTATCGGGGCTCTGTCGTTTGCCATAAAGAATTGATTGTGGCAGATAACTTTCTCTCTCAGGAAGCCAAACGTTCACATGAAACCATAGCTCAGCTCACATCAGGATCAAGCATTATAAATTCACCGAGTTTCTGATAAGTGCATGGGTCAAATCTCTCACCTGAGAGCCTGAATGGTAAATGTTTAGTGTGGATGCTGGAACGATGCTGATTGTGTTTATAATAATTAAATAGCCTATATATAGAAAGAAATCATATGACAACTTCAAGGATTAAAACACTGAATCATCTAACAAAAGCAGAAAAAGTCTTTACATTTTAAATATCTGAACTTTATTTCTGTGATTACATCATTTTCACACCACCAGTCTGTGTGCATCCTCTTGTGTTCTAACAGTAACCTTGATGCTGATCTCCCATCCTCCCTCGTCTCCCTCTCCCCTCCAGAGCTGCTGCAAAGAGGCTCCTGTGATCCCAAACCCAGCGAGCAGAACTCCACCCTGCGGCGGGAGCTCAAGCAGTTCTTTGGCTGGCTCAGAAAGCATGCGTTTGGCTGCAGCGGCATGTCGATCAAACTGTACGATCAGTGGAGAGTGTGGCTGCAGAAGTCTCACAAAACGCGCATCCAGCAGGTAGGTAAGCAGCCTGATTCTCTCTGCTTATACAAACAGAGGCCTGAGCTGAATTTGTGACCCTGCCTTTGTTTTGACATATGGTCAGCATTTCTTCTTTTACAAGCAGAAAGAGGAAACGTTTCCCTTGAACCGACTCCCTGGAGTTTCAGTCTGTACTTTTATGATCAGGTAAAAATGTGCGGTTTAGACTAAAAGAAGCCTATAAGTGGTTATGCTCTTTGTCAAGCAGACTGATTGCTTTTCATATTTTAATGAGCAGACCCGGGATCTTCATTTGACGACCACAACAAAGAGGAATGAGCACACAAGATGTAATTAACAGTCTGCTCCTTTTGTTTTCTCTCGACTCAGACGTCCCGCTTTGACCAAAATACCTCGGGTCAAATGGAAAGCTTCAGATTGTGTCTGGACCTGACTCTGAGAAGTTTAGGTCCCTCGTCCTCCTCAGACCTTGAACTCAAACCTTCAGTCTACCTGACTCAATTAGCTCAGCAGTTTCACAGATCATAAGCCTGAGTAATGTCTCTGGTCACACAGTGTGACAAGTTCATTGATACCTTCAGAAAAAGGCAGAAGCAGAGCTACAGATACGCAAAGAGGCAGAGACCAGACAGCAACTTTAGCTGTTTTTACTCCACAGAAACATTAAAAATCATATTTTCTCTTTTCAGATTTCACAAGACAATAATTCATAATAAGTCATCACTCTGGTGTTCAAGATCAGCATCAGGACTCACAGCTGATCCAGGTTACAGCTGTTTGAAATCCATGGTTTGTCCTGAAGAAGTCCTCTTTTAAAGGGCCTGGTTGGGACTTTGTCACCTTATTCTGCTGCCTGTCCTGTTAAAACATATTAAATCTGTCTGCAGTGGCAAAAGATATTTAGACCAACATCAAGATTTTTCTCTTACAGGGAGTTTTTGGTCATGTTGCAGAACATTTTTTGCATAAAAATTATAATTACCAACTCACCTGCTGGAGAAAGATTCCTGAATTGTCTCTGTTCAAAGACAGTTTAAGTCCGAAATGACTGATGAGCCACCAGCTAGTCTGGACATTGCTGCCATCTTAAAACGGCTGTATTCTCTAGTATTTCAAAGGTTCATGCCACATTATTTCACATTTCATGGTTATGTCTGCAAGAAATGGTGCCAGACTTAGTAAATAACTACAAAATTCCATGTAAATAACCACATAATGTGACATTATCAAAGGTTCATAAAAAGATGCATGAACCAGTTTCAAATTTTGGAGACTTTAGCGGTTTTAAGAGGGCAGCAATCAGAGTGAACTAGCCGTTAGTTCATCAGTCCTCAAGGTTGGAAGCTCACCATTTCTCCAAACAGAGGCCAGTCAAGAAGCTATCCACAATAGATGTTTTTTAAAACCTTTACTCAAACACACTTCAAAATGACTGAAATATTCCTTTAAGTTGAGCTTTTAAAAAACATTTCAGTGAGAATCAAACCCACGATTATCACAATATACTGAAGTATCCTGATGGTTGCATTAGTATTTTGTAATCTTTTGTATTTTTGTAACATACATATTTTGTAACTACAAATTTGTTGTTTTCTATATTTTGTTTATTACTATTGTAAAGTGGTTTTAGTAAAAAAAAATAAAGCTTGTCTTATAAAGTGTTTATTTTTTTTAAATACAAGTATATAAAAGGTAGCTGGCAGGTCTTCTAACAATTACATCTTTTGTGCCTATTTTTAAAGACAAAATCATCACAGCAGAAATGGATCATTGTTTAAGCAAAGCAGCAACCCAAACACATGACTGCACATAAAACCACAACGAGGCGGACTGACAGAGCCCCCCTGGGAGGAATCAGACTGCAGCAGCAATCAGGGCGGAGCCAGAGGTGATCAATAGGAGCAGAAGAAGAGTCCATGTAGAAATCACAGGAGGGTCAACCCGTTAGCTCTCAGTCACACTCTTCTGAGTCATACTTAAAGTCCTGCATGATCTCACTCAGAGCCTCCTTGTTCTTGATGATCCTGAGCAAAGAGAGAACTCATTTACTGACAGTAGTTTTCACAAATACAACAAAACACGAGAGAGTCCATTTAGGGCAACTCTGATACCAGCAGCAGGATGACGGCGAGTGAATAAATGGATCAACGAGGACCTGATGTAGAAAACAAAGACGGTGAGAGCTTCTCTTACTCGTGCTTGAGCTCATGGATTTTGTCTTGACAGTCTTCATCCTCCGGCTGATCCTGGGCCTGCTGTTTGGCCAGCTGCAGCTTGGCTGTCTGTTCAGAGGAGGCATATGAGACTTAAGTTAACCTATCTGTTAGTAGAGGGTGACGGAAACTTTAAAACATTACTGGAAGAAAGTAAACAGACTCGGGTAATCACCTCTGATGATAAACAACATGTGGATGTTACAGAACACAAGAAGCAATGAAATACAAGAAAACCACTTCAGACTGAGAGAAAAGGTTTTAAGCAATTTCATTTGTTTTTCTGTTAATCTATTCTACATTAGCCACTGCATTAGTTTCCCTCCATTAGGAGCAGGTATGTAAAACTTAAACTGGCTGTATATATTACATGCTGGATCATTAAACTTAACGATGACAAAAGGTGCTTCAAGCTAGAGAGCAATCACTATATTCATCTATATCATGAAGAAACTGCCTCCTTGTGGTTATACTGTGTAATTTCATCAAGGTTTAAAGAAGCACCACCAGTTTTGGTAAATAAAAAAAAAGGCTTTGTGGATGTTGTAGACTCAGCCAGTTTGGTTAAAATGAATAAGAAACTGTTGAATTAGGAAGTTGAATGTGGCCTTTATTCACTAGTTTTTCTTGTCAGCATCCTAATTTTTAGAATAAACAAAACATTTTCAAAAATATTTTGCTTTTCTACACAAAGATGCATTTTTATAAACTTTCTACCAGCAAAAACTTTGTTTTTTTAATCTGTAAACTGACTGAAAATAAAGCTGCTAGTTACCAGTTCCAGTTTCTGCTTCTCTTTGCTCTGCAGCTTTTCGATGTGCTCAGAAAGGTCTGGTTGGTCAAAGTCACGCCGAAGCCTCTCCTTGATCTCCAGCACTTCCTTGGAAATGCCACTGAAGGCCTGCGTTATCTCATGGACCAGCTGCTTGTAGTGCTCAAAGTCATAGTGAGGCCCTGTCCTCAAGTAGGCCTCGTGTCCTCTGGAAGACATTCAGGATTCAGAACAAAAGGAAATAAAGGAAATGTTTGTTTGTACTCAAAGTAACTGAGACCTTGGATACAGAACGAGAAGGGTTGTTTGCAAAATGCTGCTTAGATCACTGTGTTACAAACACATGGCAGAAAAAAAGTATTTCACTTTTTTCTTTCATAAAAGTCCCAATGAGGAACTAAGAAGTCTGCGAGTCCTTTAACTGTGCAGAACAGAGGTTCTTGGTAGCTAAATTTATGTTGTTGTCAATGATGGTTGTGAACCCATCTGTCTGACATGATTTTTGGAAGATAATCTGATGAGATGGAAAGTATCTTGTGCAGGGTTCAAATCTACCCTTCACAACAACAAAAACTGACTTTAAAATAAATTACATAATTTAAAATGACAAAAATGTGTCCGTTAGGCTTGTCTAATGCAGGAAAATCAATGCAGATTTAAGTTATTTCTGTCCATTTAACTGGATTTTCAAACAGGTCAATATCAAACATAATCATGATTTCTCAAAGATTTCTAATTACTTTTGGGCAGCATGTAGCTCAGTAGGTAGAGTAGACATCTGGCAACCAGAGGGTCTCCGGTTCGTTCCTTGATCGTTAATTCTGACAGTCCTAGTCCAGTTAGGTCAACTCATACTTGCACATGTTGTTGTGGTTTAATTTCCACAGGCAACAACTAATCTTTAATCCTTTTGGTGACAAGAACCTCAAAACTGAGGTTAACCTGTAAATCTTCAGTAAATGCATTCACACTTCTAACTGCCAAAATAATAATATGCATAAACAGAATTCTTGTTTTTGTTATAAAGGGACTTTCTGAAAAGATGTAGAATACAATCTGGATGTCCTTAGCGGGTAACTTGATACAATCTGCATAAAAACATATGTGATTTAATTTCATTTTGTCATACTTTCTGAAAAACAAATCAGTTCAGCCTACTCTGTGTTTATATTTCTCTAATTCACAAAGAGCTTTTAGGATGTTATTAGTGCTTTCTATTTAAACTGCTGTAACCATTTGAATGCATGTATATGTTTGTTTGACACAGTGTAGCTTAGAAATAATCTGAAATTAAAACTTACTCTTCGAAGAGCCGATAAGTCTCTAATCGTTCAGACTGAAGATGATAAAACCTCTGAATCACAGTTCTGAATTCTGAAGGGACCTACATGAGTAAAACATGAGAAAATAACGTTAACATTAAAATACAATAATGTAGTTTATAATGAGGATGATAAACAACATGATTATCTAACTTAAATGTATAACATATATTACTGATAAACAATTATCTAAAAGTTGTGCTAAAATGTTTTCAAATATGCTTTTAACACACATTAATAGCAATAAAGCACAAGTAAAATATCTTAAATGTTTATCTAATATATGAATAAGACCAGGCTTTATTTGAATTGTCTTTTAAAAACTGAAACACGAGAATCATTAGCTGATGCTAGCTAGGTTTAGCTTAGCACAAACAAATGCATTAATTTTGAGATTGATTCGAATAAAACTATGATTTAAATAATCAGATACTCACCATGGTATTCTATTGGTAAACAACACACTCACAGGTATCTTACTGTTTATAACATCACGTTTTACATTTCTGAAACTCCACACGTTTGTTGTTTCGTTTAGCGAATCGGCACCCAAACCGGAACTTACGATACAGCACAGCGGAAATAGAAGACTTTCAAAGTAAAAGTGTTCCATCAGTAGGTTCTCGGTCCCCTTGATTTGAATGCACCGGTTTTTAACTGCGGTAGTGTACTGCTACCGCTTGTTTCACGGAAAATGTTTACGAACTGTATTTTTGTCAAGTTCTGCATTTATTTGTGCAGATTTCCCACTTGAAAGGGATGAATACTTGATTGAACATTGCAAGTCAGCCTGAACTCTCATGCAAGTTATTGTTTGTTTGTTTTTCCTGGAGAATTATTGTTCATAAGAGGGCATTTTCTTTAAGAATATATTTTCAGGCTTCTTGATAAACGTTCCAAACCTCTTCTTCAAATTCTTACAGTTCTCTGAGATTATTTAGTGTGTAGAACTCTTTCTCTGTTGGACCACTGGCTGTAATTAATTAATTTTGCTGTCTATACCAGAATATGCTGAGGAAGAATGTTGACCTTAAAGGAGCCATTCATTTTAGAAAACCCTCCAAGCGGGTGCCAATGTGGCTGAATTTAAACAATTCTGTGAAGAAAAGTGGGACAAAATTCCTCCATATGATGTGAGAGACTCATAAAGCACAACCAGTTGGGTTTGGAGCAAATTACCATATCACTCAAGGTTGGTTTGGAAAATTTCCCCCTAAACAAATAAAATCATCGTTTGAAAACTGCATTTCATATTTGCAAAAAACAAAAATGTGTAAAGGGAAAAAGATTAATTCCCCAGAAAGTTTCCTGATTTGGATGAAAACGTGTTGCAGCTGCAGGTTTCGGGTCCCTGGGGGGCTCCTTGGGTTTTGTTGTCAGGATTAGAAAGCATCATTCCAGTTTGGAGGGAAGAGGTCGCAGCAGCTCTACTACCGTGCAGACTCCCACGCTCCCAGTCTATTGGTCCATCCAGCAGCTTCAGCACCACGCAGGCTGAACAGCGACACGCTCCATCAGGAGGATGCCGCTCCGCTTCTTCTCAGCGCGGTTACTATGACACCGGTTATCCTTCTTCTACTGTCTGATGCATTGTTCCATCCATCTGTATGAAGTCTTTTTATTTGTCTCCTCTCCGTTTTCATCCGATCTGGATGGCAGATCCGTTTTCCACGCCGCAGATGCTCGGATTCCCAGGTTCCGTTTGGACGTCGAGTCGAAAGGCATGACAGACTCTGCTGATCCCGCTGCTCAGGTTCTCCCCAGCAGCTGCGTCTCGTCTGCTAACGCCGCCGCCCGACCACCGGGTCCGCATGCCGGCGCCCCGGTGCCCGCCGGTCCCTCCGCGCCTCTTGTGACATGACAGCTCGGAGCAGAAGGAGGAGGACCAAAGGTTGAGGGCAGGGGTGGAAGGGGGTGCTGCAGGATCGGGTCCGATCTGTCAGCAAAGGGAGCACTTTTGGGGTCTGAATAGAGTTTGGACTAGTTCTGTTTGGGCCTTCAGTGTGGTAACACCCACCTCTGCCTTACAGCTGATGTACGGTCTCACGGTGCTGGTTCTGGTCCAGTCCCAGCCCGCTGCGAGCTTCTCCAGGCCCGCCACACTCACCAGGCTGCTGCTGACCATCACTTTCACCTGCGCGGCCATGGGCTGCATCCAGAGCATCGCCTGCAACAAGTCCCGCATCAAGCGGGAGAACATCGTGGTGTCTGACCTGGTGGCCTCCATAGACCACCTCCCCACTGTCATAGAGGAGAACTCACCCATAGTGCTCCGGTACAAGACGCCCTACTTCAAAGCCTCCGCGCGGATCGTCATGCCCCCCATTCCGCGCAACGAGACCTGGGTGGTGGGCTGGATCCAGGCGTGCACCCAGATGGAATTTTACAACACCTATGGAGACATCGGCATGTGAGTTCTCACCTCTGGCATCTAATAAGAGAGGGAGGGGGGGGGGGGTCTGAATGCCCACTTCTTTATAATAACACGCCTCACACTGAGTTTGGAGCATTTGTGCACGCAGCAGGTTAACTGTGCTCGTCAGCCTCCTTCATTCAGACGCCCACCGACAGATTCTGTTCCTGTGACTCTGGCACCTAAATAGAAAAGCTGCTATTAGATGAGTGAAACAACATTTGCTGCAGTCAGATTGTGCCCACTGCACGGAGACATCATGTCATCCCCCACAACATGAACACACACACATTATGAAGGCATATGTGAGGGGGTGTGTAATCCTGCTGGGTGAGGGTGGGTGTGTGAGAGGATGGGGTGTCACCAGACAGATCATAAAAGCACAACAAATAGGAGGAAGGGGGCACCAGATGACCAAACTGTCAGCAAAACAAAGAGATTATAATCCACTGACAGGCTGAAACCCTAAAAATCCTGCAAAGTTTGAGCTTCCAACAGCCTAAATTTCTGTTAAAATATGTGATACTGCAGAAAGTTTATATTCTTAAGATGTTGCATTGATTTAACATTATATTTAGTACAGTTTTAGAGCAGAAAATGAAGAAAATAAAGCAAAATAAGGTTCTAAGATGTTTTTAGGACAAGCTTAGCATGTTTTAAAGCTTCTTAAACAGTTTCAATCAAAAGCATCTGCATGTTCTGCTTAGAAAAACATGCAGAAATAAATGGTTTGCATTTAGGCAGTTTGAAACAGAACACTTAAAAATTGGATTTTCAAGATTTTGCAGGTTTTGAGAAATTGGAATATTCTGCAGCCACAACTGTACAGAACTGATCTTTACCCAATCACAGGAAAAATGCTAAAGTGTCATCATAAAATGCAGCATATATTACAACCTTTTCTTCTTGTTAAGATTATTTGTTAATTTAAAAGTTTTCAGTCCAAGTTAGAAATTTTTCCAGGTCAAAAATGTGAAAAATAGAGAAAATGTTAAACTTCTACCTGATGAAACAAGCTTAATGTGTGGAAATGTGATGTTTAATTATCATTCAGACAAATAACAACATATCAATGTAAAAAGACATGCAAACAATTCTACAGATTTTTAAAGAACATTTAAATAATGACTGCAAAATAAAAAGTGTGTTGAACATTTTTGTTCTCTTCCATAAAGTACTGACAACACCTCTCATATTAAAATATGTTCATTTGTTCACAGAAACCAAGTAACAAATACAAGTTTAAAGACCTCAAATAACACAAAAAAAGTTTTTATTGATTTTAAACAACACAACACTATTTAAGATTCTTTTGTGTCATTTTTTTTTTACTAAACTAATCCTGTGTGTCCCCCCAGGTCGAGCTGGGAGCTGCCTCAGCTCAGAGAGGGTCTGGTGAGGGCCATCAGCGACTCAGATGGCGTCAGCTACCCCTGGTATGGAAACACCACGGAGACCGTCACCGTCATCGGCCCCACCTCCAAACCGTCCCGCTTCACTGTCAGCATGAATGACAACTTTTACCCCAGCGTCACCTGGGCTGTGCCGGTCAGCGAATCCAACACGCCCTTACTGACCAACATCAAAAGGGACCAGAGTTTCACCACCTGGCTGGTGGCGATCAACACCACCACCAAGGAGAAGATCCTGCTCCACACCATCAAGTGGAGGATGCGGGTGGATATTATTGTGGATCCATCCCTGCCTTTGGGCTCTAGAGCCAGGCTGATAGGACGGCTGCACCAGGAACAGCCGCGGGTTCTGACCCGCATGGAGCCCATCCCTCTTAACGCCATGGGGAGGCCAAACGCTAACGACGCCCAGGCTCTGATGTGGAGGCCGAGGAGAGGTCCTCCGCTTGTTGTCATACCGCCTAAGTAGAACAATGAGAGCCTCTTATTGGACGTTTATTTAAAATCACATCACAATGAGCCACAGACCACTGAATAAAACCTGAAGACTGAAGTTTAAAGCAGGTTAAAACTTGTTGACAGCACAAATCAGTGTTACAATCCTGAGGGGACAACTGCCTTAATTCCCCACCGCTGCCTTTGATGATTCAGAAAGCGTTAAGAGTCTCTGGTGCTGATGAACTATTAAACATGCAGGTGTTCACTCCAACCCAGCACATCTGAGCTGTTTCTCTCTGATAAATCACCATCAGTCCTGGACGTAATAGAAACGTGTGATGTAGCTTCTCAGGCCCAGACAGGAGGGATCAAACCTGTACACCGGTGGATTAAAAAAAAAGGTTTTCATTCTCTACAGCCCAATAAAGTGCTGTGAATAGGGAAAGAAAAGGTGATTTTTCCTCACAGGGGTCGTTTAACTGGATGAGTGTAGGTGTTTGTTTCTGTGTTGATGTGTGTGTGTGAGCTCTGAGATTGGCTCCACGTTCGCTGCTGTGTCTCACCAGACTGCCTCTCACACACAAACCACAAATGATCACAATCATTTACGACTGATTGTCTTCTAAGTTTGTTTTTAACCATTAGACGCTCAGTTTAAACAGAAGCAACTTCTTTTGTTGTTTCCCACAAATTGTTGCTTCACAGAGTTTCTCCTGTTCTGCCTCGTAGAAGACGGCTGCAGCAGGAAAACCGGATTTTTTTTTTCTTTTCAAATCACAAACAGATCTGAAGAAGAAAGGTTTCACAATATGATTTTAATGCAGTGGGAAAATAACTAAGAGCAGGTCACCCAAATTACACTATATTTTCAGCAAGAAAATGTTTTCGATTTCTAAATCTGTTTCAGCAAAGGTTTTGAAATTATCAGCAGACTAAGTTGTTTGCCAAGACAACAAATCAGAAGTTAAAACTTGTTGGATTTTATTTTGGAATTTCATCACCAGCAACACGTTTGAGTAAAGCAGGTCAGAGGAATTTTATTTATGTTTTGGTGAGAACTGGCTGCTTGTAGCTTTAAAAGTAAAACTTTTCAGGGTTTGTTCAGCAGGTCCGTTTTGTGTATTTATGTTCCACAGTATGATGGTTGTTACAGGTTCAACGTGCAGTCAGGTCAACTCGAGATTCTGTTGAATAAGGATCATTAGTGTTTGATTAAATATTAATGACATGTTGGCTGCACATGTTGCTCCAGTGGTTGCACGAATCGTTCAGTGTTAAAACTTATTTTTAACTTTTGTACCCAGCAGGTTTAAAAGGCATTCACTGAAAAAGTAACATTTCAACCACTGAGTGTTTTGGGAGCTTTTGAAATGATCATTTCTGTTGTGTTTTTTTAAAGTTTCAGTATGGCTACAAATCAAAACTTAAAGCGGCTCTCTGGAGCATTTTTCTCTGTATCAAAGTTTTCTAAATGTTTTAAATGATATTTCAGGTCTAAACTATGATCTATGGGTTGAGTTCCACAACATCTGTCATTCTGATGAAGACCCTCCTTCCTCCTAGAGACCCTTTTCCATTATTTCTTGCCGCCGACATTTTTCAGCCAATGAAATTCAAATTTCTGCATTGTCTCAACATGCATGCGCATCGACCAAACCTGTACCAGTAGGGGGCGCTGTCGTACAGGACGCTCTGTGTGTTTCTCTGCCGTCTCAGCCGTTCACTGAGGACTCACGGCTCATTTCTACTAAAAACCTACCCATTCCCCAGCTAAAGATGGATTTATTTTTATTTTTAAACCTTTCACCTCACAGAATGATAAGGCTTGACAGGATTATGCGTTTATTTTGGTCAGAAAGTTCATCCAGGGCCGAGTCAAGTTCAGCTTCAGAGTCCAGCAGCAGCTCTCTGCTAACAGAGCTAATATCAGAAGCAGCAGGGACAGAGAGGGCTCATCAGACCCTCGTAGTATTGTTGGAATAAGATTGTGAACTGTGAGTGATTAAACCCTACACATTGAGCTGTACAGTTCATGTCCGAAGTATATGCGCCGCGTGCACGCGCGCACACGCGACCGGACGCGCGTGTCGAGATGTTTTGAGGAGGAGCCTTTGGACGCTAGATTCAAAAACTGCTCTCCTGATGAAATCCTCCGGAGTGCCGCTTTAAACTAGCTGCTCTTTATTTAAAGTTTACATTTTTTCTGTGATTTGTTGCATCGCTAAAAGTTTTTCCTGCTTTAAACATTTTAATATGTTGTCTTTTAACTATTCGAGGTAAAGTTTTGACATAGTTGAAGTTATTTTAGGGAATTTGAGTTACTGTGAAGGCTTTAAAATGTTGGTCAATCATTAGAAAATCATTTGAGACAGCTTTAAAAATTAAGAGCAGCATGCTTATGTAGCACAAAGAACAAATATAAGTTTAGCATGATAGTGCTACATAAAAACTATTTTTATTTTCTTAAATGAAACTTCTAGGTTTACAAGTTCTCTAAAGGTAACTGAATGGATTCTTAGGGTGATTTGTGCATCTGTACTTAATTTAATGTCAATCTATTTAAAAGTAGGCAGGACGTTTACAGAAAACCAAAAACGTGGCTCTGGTTAACAAAACCTTTAAAGGCAGGATGCTCCACACAAACACCATCTTTTTATTTAGGAGAGTATTATGACAACTAGTGCAGCACAGAGAGAAAACGGTGCCTGTTGTGACTTTGTTTGGTGCATTGTACGGTCTCAGTAAAAAAGGAAAACTAAATGCTGAACTTCTGAGTTGATCAAGATGATTGTTTCATCATTCTTATTCCCATGCTGCTTTTTACTCCTGGTGCAAACCAAACGGGCCTTCATACCTCATTTAGAGCAACAATAAAGGAACTGATGTGTCATAAAACGAACTACAGATATATGAAGAAAAGAGAATTTCAGAACCATGACGTCTGACGACCGAAACGTCTGACAATCAAGAAAAAACAAACATCAAGAGCAGCAAATGTGACAGGATGAAGTTCTTTATTGGACTGTGGTGTTAGTGAGAGAATTGTGGCTTTTATATTGCAAAAAAAAAAAAAAAAAAAGAATTAAATGAAAATACTTGATCATGAGGTCATGCAGTGTATCTGTGTGTCAGGACCTGAAGTGTCTTTTACAGTGACGGCTGTGCCTGTGGACTCGAGGCAGCTCTCGGTTCAGAATTCTACTTGACCGAGTCAGACGCAGCGATTATTTAAAAAACAAGTGGTTGTTTTAATGTGAAACTCGGACGTTACGGTCCTTTAATTCCTCAGACTTTCTGGCTTTTGCATGAAGTGTTTTTAAAATCATTAAAACAAATTGAAAACCTGTCAAAGTGTAAATTTATTCACGTTGTGGGGCTTGCAGCTCAAAGACGAAGTGACAGGAGATGTGGTCAGCCTGTGTCTTTATCAGGTTAACGGAACAGAATCAGATCCCAGTGCAGCTTCTTCCCAAAATTCCAACATACACCAACTTGATCTAATTGCACTTGTAATATTCTAAGAAATTCTGTACTTTTTAACGGACAAAAAGTAATAAAGGTGCCTCGATGTCTAAAAATAGATCAAATATAAAAATTTATAGTCAAATTATGAAAAAATAAATCTTTTAAATTTGTTTTTAAAACATGTTACCCTTCCAGTTATTTGAATGTAGATCTAAAATCTGTGATTCCAAGCCTGAATTGTTTTCTTGCACCACCACGACACAAAACTCCACCAAAATGTCTTTATATATATATTTTTTTTCTATATTCATACATTCCAGTCTGAGCATCAGATGTTAAAGTGTGTTTTATGGTAGAAAAACAGACTCACACAATAACTCATTCTCATAATGATTTGTCTTTCTTTCATAAAAGATTCACAAGTCGGAGGTTAAAATAAAGTCCATCATTTTACCCGCTTTATCCCAAAAGTAGCTCCAAATAAAACATACATATTCGGTCATAGATCCCCTCTTACACGTCTGATTGTTTTGCCACAAAGTCAACAGAAAATACTGTCATACAAACAGGATGTAAACCAGAATAAAGTAAACCTCGGCCTAATTTACTACATTTCAAAGGTCAAACATTGATTTTTAAGTGGTGCCCGTATATACAGTGATATCTTTTCCAGCTATAGACTATTTTACACGACATTTTAAATAAAAAAAATAAAAAAAACACCAGTTATTTCTTCATCAGTGTCACTAAAAGGAAACTGCTGAAAGTTTTATTCCATTCACCTGAATCACAGTCAAAGATTAGAGTTTATTGTTAAGAACGACTCAAGCCAAACGGTTCAACCATCCTGTCAGAGACCGTTTTTAAGTTTCTTGACACTAAAAAATATTTCTACCATGAAATCTAAATTTAGATTTTAGAAAACAAGTTCTGGTCACTGCAACCGCCTTTAAGGTTTCCCCGAGTTGTGTCTTCCAGGTAGATTCAGGATGTTTTTATTTCCTTTTTTTTTAACTTTTTTTTTTTAATCTAAGGTGTCAGAGCTTGCTGAATTAAAATGACCTTTGGAATAAATAACAGATCAGAGACATGATCTCAAACCCTAAAATGTGCTCTCAGAAGTCAAAAACTAAGAAGAACAGGAGCAATAAAAACACCGAAGCAGCTTTCGTCCACCTGTCTGCCTCTGATCAGGGTGTGAGCGACGTGGCAGTCAAACTGGTTCTCAGAACCCGGTTCTGTGAACTGTACCGCTCCTGTTCTTTAGGTGTGGCAGTCACATTAATCTCTACAACATTAACAAGAGAGGAAAAGAAACACACACACACACACACACACACGTGTGTTTTCTTCTCAAACGGATTCTCCTTCACAACAGAGGCACTTTGGTGTGAGATCCACCACAGTGTTGTGCTTGCATTACTTCCTTTTACTGATCACAATATGTGATGGAGACCTTTCCCCTTCTTTTCCCGTCAGTCGCTGCCCTCCTTTGCGTCTTGAGGCTTCCACGCGACCTCCTGCTGCTGCTGCTACGCCCTGCTGGGGTTGGGGGTCTGCTTGACTTCGTAGCCATACAGGAATGTGGCCACGATGACCAAAATGGCACCGAGAAAGAACACGCTGTGCGTGGAAACAAAAACCACTGTAAGCCCTGCAAATTAAGACATTGTGAAAAGATTTTTTAAATGTCACTTCCTGTTACCTTGTAGGATCAAAGTCCTGCAGCCAGAAATAGGATATAAGAGTCGACAGGATGATGGAGAGAGATGTAGCGAAGCCCTTCAGGATGTTGTCTGCATACTTGATGACCGCTGCTATGACCAGACCACCCAGCGCCTGGAGAAACAAACACACAGACGCAGATGGACGAAGGCACGACCTGGAGGGGCCAACAGAGAGCCGTTTCCACAGAAACTGAACCTGTTACCCCAGAGACTCCATGAGATAAAAACACCTGGTGAACCTCAGAGTTTACCTGCAGGGCCACCACGGTCCAGGTGATCGTGTTGTATCCCTGAAACATCCCAGACTCCCTCACTCTCTCTCCGTCGTAGGCCAGCATCCCGAAGAGGCCAAACACCAGGCCGAACAACCCTAAAGACACACAGAACAGCACAGCTCAACAAAACGAGTCCAGTTTATTAAAAAAATAATAGAGAGGAAATACTCAGCCTGAAGAGTCAAAGGTTGTTCTTATTGTTTTAGATTTTTTTATGCTTTGTTGTGTTTTTTTGCTTTATAATGTCTGAAATGTCAATTTCAACCATTTTGATTGCGTTTTTCATTCATTTTAATTATCAGTCATATCCATCTGTGTGTTCTCAGAGTTGTTTCTGTGTTTTAGAAAATCCAGTGTCTTCCTGTGTTCTGTGCTGTCGGTTCTGTTGGGGTTTTAAAATGTCTAACAACTGTTTTTGGGTCTTTATGAGGGAAAATATCAATTATGGTGTCAAATGGGTAAAATCTGTTATAACCGGGTCAAATGGTGAAAACCGGTTCGAATGCTGAGTCTGAGTGTGCCATGCTGACGGTGAGCAGACAGGCCTGTGTCTCTCCTTGGCCGTCAAGGACGAGACAGCCAGTCTCTGCCTGAGGTAAGGGCACAGCTGCAAACACGAATGTGCGAGAATATTTTTGTTTGTGCCTCTATATTTTTGTAATAAATTTGGTTAAACCTTAGAAGAGCGTCTCCTCATATTTCCTCATCACATTTAAGAACCTGTCAGTTCTGATGACATGTTTTTATTATATTCGTTTGTTTTCTGGTGTGTGTGTTTGCTGCATTTTGAACTTCAGAGCCAAAAGATCATAAAGGATGACATAAACGTAAAACTTTAATTGACTTTTTTTTATGTAAAGACAACTCTATTCTGATTCTGAGTCTTATTCGAGATCTCAAATTTAATTCACCTTCAAAACCACTAAAAAGCTGATTTTCTTCTCAGCTCTCAGATCCTGCCATATTTAACGCAGGTGAAAAAGCTTGAGCTCACAGGAGGCCTTGCACGTGCCTCACGCGTCCCAGGATAAAAATAAACCAGACAGGAACATTCGTCTTAACAGAAAATAAATGGGGGGTAAAAAATAATAATCCAGCTGCTTGAACGTGAGGGGAAAAAACATACACAAGAGCTCGCTTTAGATGCATAAACAGCATCATCTTACGTCACGATCACCTGGAGCTGAAGGGCAAAAAGAGGGTGATAATGTTTGTGTTTGTTAGCAAAAAATCTCATTAACCACTCAGCAGATTAAAATCAAACCCTCAGAAATTAATAACTAGACGTTTAACTGATTCCTTTCTGGAGCCAATCCAGAATGTTACTAACCGAGCTGGATGTTACGGACCCAGACGCTCTGTTTGCTCTCCTTCAGGATCTTCTCAAAGTAAACTCCTGCGAACCCGCTGGAGCAGCAAGCGACCAGAACCGCCGTCACCCCGACAAACTGGGAGCCTGCAGAGTGGGCCTCCTTCTCAGGGGCTGCGGCGGAATCGGAGGGCCACTGTGAGCACAAGCACAAAAACAGCAGGATTTAACAACTCTTTCACACATAGGTGGTGTAGATTTAAAAAACTTAACGTTGCATCGAACAATAATTCAAAATGAGTTCTCTGAGCTACTTTTACAGATTCTGGATTAAATTGAGTTTTCCTCTGTAGCGTTTAGAATAACTAGTAGTTAAATTAGCTACATATTGGCGAGCCAGCCAGGCTGTAAGCAACAAAACTACCAAATATACATATATAAAACAAGAAATTCAGCTAAAATGAAACTTTTAATAATTTCTATAAGGCAGAATCTTAGTTTGAACATTACTAAAAGCTGAGGATGAGTTTGGGATGAAGGGAAAAGTAGAAGAAAACACAAGTAAAGAAAAATACATACAAAAATAAAGATTATTAGAGATTTCCAGTACACACACTCCTCATGTGGAGTGAAAATTGAATGCATCTTCCAATTTCTCATAGCAGCAGACAAACAGATACAGATGTCTCTCACAGGGAGTCACAAATATGTTGCATAATTAAAACCCTCTGCAGGACTGGGAGGTTTCCACTGCTGTATGGGTCAGGACAGTTTTACCTTCATGTATATGTCAGTGACTCACCTGTAAGGTTTAATGACTGCATCTTAGATTAGTTTTGACAAAAATCTCATCTGCAAACAAATCCTCATGATTACACACCGTCTGCAGATTTTGTGGCAGATTTCTTAGCAAGAGCACCGCTACAAAAAAAAGCAAAGAGCTCTTTTTTAAAAACGCTACAACATTTGGAGAGCGCATCCTCCACCAACGCAACCGACCGAGAATCCAATCCAAACTGATCATTTGTGTGTGTGCCAATGTTCCAGGAAAAGAAATATGCAAAACAGGCAATCACTGTCAAAACAAGCAGTCTGGATCGTAACACTGTGGCTGGGATCAAACTAAAACGGCACATAAATCACCGAGCTCAGCAAGGCCCAAACTCTCTGGTGATTTACAGTCAGGCCCTGGAATTTATTACACTGAAATTCAGACACAGGCATCTTCACAGAAGTGCTGAGGTTGTAAAAATAAAGGCTGAACACTCAAGAGTGTGTTTCTTCTGTTCTATGTGCTGCAGTAAGCTGGAAAAAAGGGGTGTTGATGCAAAAAATAAAAAAGCAGATGACGATCAGTGGTTGTGCAGAGTAAGGAATGTGCTGCAGAGAAAGCACTTTCTATTTTTTCAAAATAAAAGGAGGATATATGTTTTTTTTCTTTTACATGAAGATATTTTCTGTTTCATTCAATGGATAAAGAAGCTTCATAAGAACACTATCTGGGTGAAAAGAAGCAGAAACCTTGTAAATAATAAAAACAAGAGTTATATTCATGTTTGAGCTCTTAAAAGACATAAATGCAAGTTGTCAAAGATAGATTATTCCTACTAAGGGCTTTTGCTGAGTTTTGGGGCCGATACCATTTCTGACAGCTCTGACCTGCTGATACTGATTTAGTCCGACTCAATAAAAGAAGACTTTTTAAAAATAAATCTGATTACCTGGTAAATTCTAAATCTGGAAGTAAAAACCTACATGTAGATGATCTGTTACTGGTAGCACTTAGTCATGGTGAGTTCACAGACAGGGGAAAAAGATCAGATTTTTGACTGCTGCTTGTTAATGGTGCATTCACAGACTGACAAAAGGTCTGATTTGAATCAGCTGTTCTGGAAAACAAGTGAACTCAGAGTTTACAGGTAGACTCAGACTTTGTTGAACCTCCTTTCTGGATGTTTTTCATCATTACATCTATCTATAAAAGGTTTATCCCATATATTGACTAATTATGAACATAATTTTAGTGAATAAAACTGTAATTATCTTTATATTTGACATGTTTCGACAGAGTTTCAGACTTTGAACCAGAAAAAAAGCAGTCTGATGACACTGAACTTTCACCTGTGTGCTTTTTGCCAAAGAAAACAAAGTGACAGTTCAGTCTGATCATCAGCTGGATTGTACAATAAATACGCAGCTTATCACCACTAAATATCAGATGTATACCTTTAAAAGCAAAAGTTGGTTCTGCTGTCTTTTCATTCTTATAAACTCGCAGACAGCAGCTGTGATTCCTCCAGCTCTGATAATTATATAAACTCATCTTTATCAATCTAATTCTACAGTTACAGCAGATTCTGATCAATTTTACATGGTTTTCCTTTAAAGCCGACCACTTAAAGGATTTTCTGCCCGTGTCTTTAGGTTTTCTCTTTTCCAGAAGCAGTCACTGCATTAGAGATTCGCCAGACCTGAACGAGAGCCACTCCGGCCATCAGGATCAGCAGGGACAGCCACTGGTAGACCCCAAGCCTGCGGCCCAGCATGGACACCGAGAACAGAGCTGTGGTCAGGATCTTCAGCTGGTAGGTCACCTGATGGATACGAAGAGGAAAACCTTCAATCACAGAAGTCATGAGATCTTTTCAGAATAAACACATAACCTGAAGCTGGGCTGTACCTGGTAGGTGGCTGCGTCCAGGTTGGAGAGCGCCACGTACAGCAGGTTGTTCTGCAGCGTGTAGATCCCTGAGGGGATGGCCAGTTTCAGCGTTTCTACGGGTTTGTGGAGGATTTCCTGACGCAGGACGCTGTTAAGCGCTCGCATACTATAACCTGACGATGGAAATAGAACCATTTAAATCACATTGGTCATTTCTATATGCACTTAATACTTGGCTGGGTCTGCTTTTGCATGAATTCCTGCATGCAGCCGCAGCGTGGCATGGAGGAGATCAGCCTGTGGCTCTGCTGAGGCGTAATGGAAGCCCAGGTTGCTTTGACAGCAGCCTTCAGGTCATCTGCATTGTTGAGTCTGGTGTCTCATCTTCCTCTTGACAGCTTGTCAGCAGAAAGAAGCAGGAAGTCTAAACTGTCCTGGTAGAGGAGGACTTCAGAAAACACAGTGGACCAACACCAGCAGAGGACATGGTCCCAAATCATCACGGACTGTGGAAATGTCACACTGGACTTCAAACAACGTATATCCTGTGTTTTTCTACTCTTCCTACAGACTCTGGGACCTTAATTTCCAAATGACATGACAAAATATACTTTAAAAAGAGGGTTTTGGACCACTGAGTTCAGGTCTTCTCCTGGTAAGAAGCTTCTGATGTTGTCTCTGGTTCAGGAGTGGTTGACACGAGGAATGTGACATTTGTAGCCCGTGTGTAGGATCTGTTAGGGTTCCTGTGTGTAGTGACTCTTGATGCTCAGCCCCAGTCCACTCCTTGTGAAGCTCTCCCAAACTAATGAATGGGTTTTTCTTGACAGTCCTCTCAAGGCTGCGGTTATCCCTGATGCTGGTGGACCTTTTCCTACCACACTTTTTCCTTCCACTCAACTTTTTATGAAAATGCTTGAATTCAACACTCCAAACAACCAGCTTTTTAGTAATGACCTTCAGGTGCTTACACTCCTTGTGGAGGACGTCAATGACATCTTCTGGACATCTGTCAAGTCAAAACTCTTCCCCATGATTATGTAGCTCCTGACCCAGACTGAGAGAACAGGAACCTTTGCAGGTGCCTTGAGTTAACTCGCTGAATAGGGTGTAACAATATTTAACTTTTCCCACAATATTCTAATTTACTAAGACACTGAATTTGCAGTTTTTATTATCTGTAAACTATGATCATCAACATTACAAGACAGGCTTGAAAAATGTCCCTCAATGTGTATTGAATCCACAAAATATGAGTTTAAAAATAATGAACTTTTTCCTGATTAATTATTTGAGCTGTATTTGAATTAAGGAAGTCAGACAATGTGACAGTTTTCAAATCAGATCTAAAAAAATGTATTTTTCTTTTTAGTGACACTGTGTTTAATCTTGTTCTGGTCTAATATTGTAGTTGACGGTATGTTTTGATTTTTTTTTTTTTTTTTGTTATTTTTGTGTGATAACTGAGGGCTCTAGGGATTGTAACGTAACTTTATTCATTTTTGATTTATATGTATTTATTTTATATTTTATGAATACTGATATCTTTTCATGTTTCTGTGTGTCACAGCACTTTGACCTTATGGTATTTAAAGTGCTATATAAATAAATCTGGATTGGATCATTAGTACCTTTTCAATTTAATTTTTCAAACATCCAGACTGATGGGTTCTGACTACTTATATTTGTGTTTAAAATAACAGACATCTGCATTTTAATTTGTCTTTTTATGTAATTATTTTTATGTTTGCCACTTTAAGTAATATTACTAGCATGTTTCAGGTCATTATTTCATTAAGGCACCAATCGCAGCTCTGTTAGACACTGACCTTTCATAATAAGTACTGATTAATAACAGTAATCATATATATTTTTAATTATTATTATTAGAATTAGAGTTTCATTGAGATGTCCTTCCATTACAGGACATATCTTGATGCAGAGCTTTGGATCAGTATTCCTCCACTGGACTCACTGTGCTCCTTGAAAACGAGCAGCACACAGGCGATGATCTTCATGACTTCGGCCACCACCACGGCTGAGGAGGCCAGGTACCGTGGGCCGTCGGCCTGAAGGGTCCGAGAGTACCGCATGGTGAGCACCAGGGAGGTGGTCTGAAACACCAGCACGCCCAGGGACAGGTACTTCAACCGGGATGAAGCCATGGCTGGCTGGAAAAGCTAAGTGACAGTAAAACCATCAAGTCATGTAACTTTTTAAAGTGAAAAAAAGATAAAAACTTGACAGAGAAACAGATGAACTCTCACCTTTTCTTTAATCAAGGTCGCTTTGAAGATCACAGATCAGATTAAAGTGACTTCTTCTGTTTAGTTTGTATCTCTGGTCGGTTCACAGTGACTTATTAGAGATAGACAAACAGAGGGACAGGAAGACAGACAGACAGAGGGACAGGCAGACCGACAGACGGGTCTGGACCCAGCTGTCAAAACAGCAGCTCCTCAAACTATCGGTCCGTCCGTGTTTTAGACCACATTATCACTTCCGGCTCCCTGGTCGCAACGTTTCCTGTCATCAAAATTTAACTATCCGCCGAAAGACAAAAGTAACACAGAAAACGGAAAACATTAACCAGCTGCATGCCTACAGCAAAGGTAAATCCTGGAAGACTTCCGTATTCTTGTTTTCTTCTTCGTCTTTCGGCTTAGCGGTTGCCAAACCAACTGAAATGTGCTTTACCGCCACCAAGTGGTCAACACAAAAATGCAGATAAGCGCAACCAAGAATGAAACGGAACAGAAAGAGAAAACTCTTATTAATATATGCCCCTTTAAAAAGAAAATGGTAATATTAAAATAAAATAAAATTTAAAAAGAAAAGGCTTTAAATGAAGATTAATCTGTTTACTTGCCCAAGCCCTTTCAGCAAGTAATGTGTAAATTAGATTAAACTAAGAACTGAATGTTTACAGCGGTTTACCCAGAAACCCAAAAATGATCATAATTTATATATACATACATATACACATACATATGCATATACATACCCATACAGCATAACATAATAATCGATAAATAAAATGACACCGGAATGGGCTTCAGATTCGGAATTTGGGTTTTTTCCCTTTTCATTGTATATTTACAAGAACGTTGAAGATGTACAACGTTACATTATGCTGAAAAGTAAAAGGACAAAAATCTCATTATAAATCAAGGCAGTAATGTTTGAAAAAAAAAAAACTAGCTAAGCAAGTGAGTTGTATTTAGCAGGAATGGTAGTACAAAGCAGTGAACTATCTTGTGACTTTTTAATCTTTGGTTTCTGCTCGTAACGTTGTAATGTCAAGAAACCGCCACAAGAGGGCGAGATTTTTCAGCATAAGCACTCGTCCTCTCGTGGCGGTTTCCTGACATTATTTACTGCACGTTCTGTTGGACAAATAACACAAATGATCAAAGAATGTAATTAAATAAAATATATTATAATTTATTTCAATGTTATTCCACCATATGATCTATTTAATACACACAAAATCACTTCAAATTTGATAGGATCTTTAATTTTAAATAAAGTAATAGATCATTTGGAACAAACTTAGATAGGTGAATTTATCACCAACGACAATAAGGCAGCTGTCGTCCTCTTGTGGCAATACTGTGAAATTACTGCAAACGTCATTTACAGCGCTTCTGTTAAAAAAAACTTGAAAATAAACAGTAGATTAAAGAACGCTAATTCTGTAATGTAAAACCATTATTCAACCATATTTAGGATATTTTGAAATACTGTAATTTCTAAAGAAGCTCATTATAAATCAAGGCAGTCATTTTAAAAAACAACTAGCTAAAGAAGTGAGGTGTATTTATTTAGCAAGGATGGTAGCACAAAGCAGTGAACTAGTGATTGTACAGCATTTTCTGTTGGACAAATGACACAAATGATCAAAGAATGTAATTTTTAAATATATATTGACTCCAATGTTATTTCATGATATGATCAATTTAATACACATAAAATAACTCCAAATTTGAAAAGATCTTTAATTTTAAATAAAGTGTTGGATAGGCAATATTATTATTTATTCAAACATTAAACACAATAAATTATCATCTTGTTTTGAAGTTGGTTTTGGGCAAAGGTGAAGAACACATTAAATGATAACTGACCTGTTCAAGTGAGGACAAACGCCAGAAGCAGTAAAATATCTTGTGATTTATATGATCTTTGGCTTCTGCTTTTGCTGGATAGCTGCCGCCCTCTTGTGGTGATTTAGTGACATTACAGCAATCTTAAAAAAAGGCTTTTCTTACAATCAGATGTTTAACAACTGCAGTATTTTAACATTCCTAAGTATTGTTGATAAATAGTTAAAACTGAGAGAAATATTATTTCACCTTATTGCCACAAGAGGATACAAACGTCCTTATACTGTCGTCAGTGCTAAAATACTGAAAAACTTCTCTTTGGTTGTAAGAAAAGCCTGTTTTGAAGTTTATTGTAATGTCACTATTTCGCCACAAGAGGGCAACATCTGATTGTAAGAAAAGCCTATTTCAAAGGTTGTTGTAATGTCATATTTCACCACAAGAGGGCGGCAGTTGTCCAGCGAAAGCAGAAGCCAAAGATCATATAATCACAACATTTTCACTGCTTCTGGCGTTTGTCCTCACTTGGACAAGTCAGCTGTCATTTAATGTGAGCTTCACCTTCGCCCAAAACCAACTTAAAAACAAGATAATTTATTGTGTCTGTTTGACTAAATCATAATATCATAATCATAATATTGCCTCCTACTTTATTTAAAATTAAAGATCTTTTCAAATTTGGAGTGATTTTATGTGTATTAAATTGATCATATCATGGAATAACACTGGAGTCAATTATTATATATATTTTTAAATTACATTCTTTGATCATTTGTGTCATTTGTCCAACAGAACATGCTGTATATTAATAATGTTGTAATGTCAGGAAACCGCCACAAGAGGGCGAGTGTTTGTCAGCAGAAGTAGCAGCCAAAGACCAAACAGTCACAAGATAGTTCACTGCTTTGTTCTACCATCCTTGCTAAATAGCTAGTTGTTTTCAAACATTACTTCCTTGATTTATAATGAGTTTTAATCCTTTACCGTAATTTACTAAATTAGCATAAACTTGGTTTTACTTAATGATCTGTTTCAATTAACCATCTTCTGTAACTAATTTTGAGCTTTTGTGATTGCATTTTGAAGTTATATTTTGGAGTTATAGTGAATTTATAGCAATGAATATGCACAAATGTTTCTGTGACAGTTTCTATTTGACATTAAACTTTTGCTGATGTATAAAAGCTGCACAGGGAGGAATGAATCAATCAGGAAAAACAAATTCAAGTAGTGCTTAAACTTACATCATCAAATTAAAGACCCATTCTCTGAACTCCTGCATTTTGAAACCACAACTCAATAAAGACAACATACACAGACGTGTCTAAGAAGATTTGGCTTTTATTTTAGTAAACATATTTGGTTGATCACTGTTGTTTTAAAAGACTCATGTAATCAGTCTTAGCTCTACCTTATACAAACTTTGAAACAACTACTTCATATTGTATGAATATTATAGGTTAACATAGCATAGGAGAGAATGGTAAACATTTAAAAAATACATTTATATACAGAGTATAGACATGGGGGCAGTGGAGAAGGTCGAACGTGAACATTTGCTTGATTATTCAACATGTGTGAAATTTGATCAACTGCAAAAATTTGGAAAAAACATTTTTTGGCTTGACTCAATATAATTTGGTCTAACAGATAAGGATGCTTTTTCTTTAACTGTCAACAGTTAAACAGTTCATGATTGTCAGTGTTTATAGAACAGTCAACGCTAACATATAAAATGAAATCATCTTCTTGCTCTATAAGGAAGGCTGGTGAATATGTTTGGAAGACTACAGTTTAGAGAAGAGGCAGTTTAACGGTGAAAACATCCAACATTCAAAATCATTTAGGAAGTGCAGGACAGTATTTATACAAAAACAACAAAAAACAGACATTAAGATCACCAAATGAGACTCGGCTAAAACAAGCAGAATCTGCTTTAAGTGTATGTACAGAAACAAGAACAAAACTAACGTTTACTTTTTCACAAAGTATCTGGATTAATCCCTCCACTGCTTATTAAGATTAGTGGTACTGCCAATAGAGAAACGTCCACACACTTTTTCTTTACTGCCTTTAAACCATGGGTATCACACCATGTATAAACTGCAATCATGATATGACCATGAAACCTACTTTCTAAAGATGAAGACAGATAATAACGTAACAAAATACACAGAAAATGTTTACACAAGTAACAGCACGGTGCATCATATTTGTTGTTTTCTTTTGTTTCATTCAATACTTTCTGTATAAAACAACCTATAGCATAATAAGACAATGCATGAATTAAAAAACAACAAAAGAATTAATGGGTAGTTTTTCTTTGAGAATAAAAAAATAAACTAATGTGACTTGTTAAATTAAAAAGTAAAGCGAATGTTATCAACCAAGAGTTAGTACTCAAGTTTATTACACTGAATCAGGAAAGACGGTGTCAGTGTTCTGCAGTCCTGCCTCGGTGTTTTCTGATGCATCTTCGGCAGAACTTCCTCTGGCCGACATGTTCTCGATGATCCCTCAATAATCACAGAACCAGAACATGGTAGACATGGTTGTGTAACCAGTGGTTTTGTTGAATGTTTGGTATCAAATTAACAGAAAGTCTTGGCTGAGAGTCCACAAAGATCCAAGGCAGCTTGATTGTGAATAAAGGAAAAAGTTTTTAGAGCTTGTAACAGCTACCTCCAAGCTTCTGACACGGAGAACTGTTGATTCTCAGCTGACAGTACTCAGTAACGTAATAAAAACTATAGTTCTTTTAAAGAGAGAAAATAAAAAATATAAAAGGAGAGGCGACTGATTATTATAACAAACAAATTAAAGAGAGAAGTGAGGAGAGCTGATTGTTTTTATGTTGTTTTTTAACAACAGACTGTTTCTGCTCGCTCCTGGCAGCTTTATGCAAACACCTGCATGTTACCGAGCTGAGGCTGCTGAGTCGGCTGCTGCATCTGCTGTGGCTGCGGCTGCATCTGTGCCTGCTCGGGAATGTGTGTGCGTTGGGACGACGGCAGTGCGTGGTGGGTGTTCCCCAGCGGGGTGGGGCTGGTGGTGACGTCAGACCAGTCCGAGTTGGAGTGAGGTGAAGAGGAGGACCAAGGATCTGGGGATTCGGGTGAAGGAGTGAGATAGGGGTGCTCACTTTGTGGGTGGGCAGAGTGGGCTGGAGTGGTGCCATCGGTGGTGTAGCTGTGCTGGGAGGGGGGTGTTGGGTATTTATCCACGGGGCTCTGCATCTGTGGATACGGCTGCATCGGTCGAGACTGGCCCTCAATTCCTCCGTGCCCGATGTGACTGATAGTATGGGGGGCCTGCAGGGTGTGTGAGGGGCCGTGTGCCATGCCCATCTGATCCGACATCTGGTAAACCATACCTTGGCCGCAGTGGAGGCGCCCCGGTCCCTGCTGGGAGTGACCCAGAGTCTGGCTCTGCCCCTGGGCCTGCGTGACTTGTACCTGACCTGGCTGAGACTGCTTCAGCATGGCCTGGCCTGCTCCGGTCATCATCTGGAAGGTGACGATGGGTGGCAGCTGCTCCCTGCTCATGGTGACATTCATTGGGGTCAGCATTGGGCTCTGGCTGAGGTGTTGGGTCATACCAGGGTGTGTTCCCCTCATCTGGTGCGGGACGATGCCGTACATGTGGCCGTTGTAGCTGTGTTTGGGCATGCCCACCCAGCCCTGCTGCGGTCCCAGCATGTGGCTGACAGGGGGCAGCATCGGCCTGCTGGCGGGACTGCTCAGGAGAGGAGGGGAGTTGGCTGTGCTGGAGACGGCACCAGAAACATCACCTGTATATGAGTGAGGCGATTCCAGAGAGTCAACAGGTGACATGGTGACAGAGCTCTCTGGAAGTCCTCCTGCTGCTTTTACACCATTTGTGCTCCCTCCTCCTGCACCTCCTCCAGTTCCTCCACCAACTCCAGTTCCTGAAGCCGGCCCTTCTCCACCAGGAGGCTTCTTTCTTCTCTTTGCCTTCATGTCTTTAAGCTCCTTAGCTCCCCCTCCAACACCTCCAACCTTCGTCCCGCCTCCGCTCCTTCTGCTCTTCTTGCCTTGAGGTCCAGGACGCATTCCGATGAAACCCGCGCCGTTAGCGCCACACATAACAGAGGAGTTTCCCCCTCCACCCATATGGTTCGGCCCATTGTGTGGACTGTGAACCAGATTGTACTGGTCCAGAAGACGGACTATGTCATGGTGCATGCGTTCTTGAGCGGTGTCACGGGGCAGCCGGTCCAGGTGGTCAGTGATATCTCGATTGGAGTAGTGGTCAAGAAGAACCTGAGCGGCCTCGAAGCTGCCTTCCCTGGCTGCAAGAAACAACGGGGTCTCCTCCTGAAGAAAACACAGCAGAGAACATCTGTTACCACGTCTGACCAAACCAAAGGAATGCTCCTCGTTCTTTTACACACTCAACTTAATAAGAGACACTGAGTTTTAATGAGGTGTCATACGCCCGAACTTTAATAAACTGGAATTACTGCTAACGCATGACCGTAATGTTAGAATAAAATAGCTGCACTGTTTTTAGACCCATGGGAAAAAAGATGTGCTTTTTGGATTTACGGGGACTAAAACAGGAGTTTGAAGCAATTTTCTGTCTTTGAATTCCACCTGAAACAGGACTTTATAATCGAGTATTTGAACAGCAGTGTCCATTCAGCTCCCAATTCAACCTCAGAAATGAGAAAATATTCAACCACTTTGATCTTTGAGACATTAAATAAAATCAATTCCCAAATCAACCAAAAGTTGTTGTTTTACAACTTCGAAATAATTAATAAATTGTAGGTGTATTCTTTTGTAACTCTGTTTTTATTGTGGTTGAAATAAAACAAAATACAAACCATGACAAAGCTGTCTAGGTTAAACTACAATAACACACCTTATTGTCTTGCATGTCCCGGTTGGCACCGTTCTTCAAAAGAACCAGAGTTGCCTCCACGTTATTAACTGCAGCTGCCCAGTGCAGAGAGGATTTACCTGAAACGGTGAGATAACACAAATGTTTTATTCAAAACAGGACAGAAGTGAAAAACACATTACAGTCTGTATGCTTTACTGCTCTAATTCATCCTTCAGACATCAACCAAGAATGTGTTTGTCATCATACCGTGATCGTCCACAGCATTGATGTCAGCGTGGGAGTGGATCAGCTCCTCCACCATCCCCTCCACAGCCAGCCGGGCTGCCAGGATCAGAGGAGTTGTGCCGTCGTTCATCCTGGCGTCCAGCTCTGTTGCACGATTACGGATCAGAATCTAGAATGAGATAAAAAGAACACAAACCAGATTATAAGGAGTAGAATTTAAAATGTAAACTACGCCCAGATTAGGAAGCAGACTTTTACCTGAAAGACTCCTTGTGCATCAGCTGCCACAGCAGCGTGCAGCGGAGTCCTCCCCATGTTGTCATGAGCATTTGGATCTGCTCCAGCATCAAGAAGCCTCTTAGCAGCATCAGCCCTGGCGTAACGGGCAGCCAGGTGGAGAGCGGTTTCTCCTGTACGGTCAGTCTGAGCCATCAGATTTGCTCCCTGAGTGATCAGATCTGAAATCACACTTGGTCTGGGTTCGTCTCCTCCACTCTCCTCCTCCTCTTCATGCAGGCTGAAGTCTGGGCCTCCACCGTTACGTAGGGATGCCAGCATCAAAGGGGTGTAACCATCTGAAGGAGCAGAAATTAATTAAACAAACAAACTAATAATAATTTTACATATGTAAACACCTAAATAGTAGCTTTTTCCCTCACCAGGTCCCTTGACGTTAACATCCAGACAGTCAGCATCCAGGTCAGCCTGTGGAGGAGTCAGAGTGATGTCTGCAGCTTTGCGATGCTGCAGGGTCCACTCTCTTCGATCCACACTTCCATCCACAGGTATGGACAGCAGAGGTTTGTCTTCAGTCTACAAAAAGACACAAAGTTTAATAATAAACTTGAGATGAATATTTTATTTAGCATAAGCCATTATCTTTGACTTGTGATAGACTCACTCTTGGTTTTTTGGGTGGGGCTTCATCTTCATGCCATCTCTGACTCTGACCTCCATCAACTATACCTCCATCTTGGCTCTTGAAATTCCTAACATGAGAATAAAACAAACACTATTAGGATAGGGAGGTATTATTCTGCTGATATTTATTTCACAACATAAATAATTGTAAATCATAAAGCAGACTATTACAGTGCTCTTATGTATTTGATGTCATTTGTTTGCTACGGATCTGAACTCACTTCATGTCAAAGTCATCTTGTCCAACAGGTTCCCTCCTCTTGTCATTTGTGGCCAAGAAGCCATCAGGCAGCCACAAGACGCCGTGTTTATGCTTCTTCTTGGCCAGCATCCCCACCACCAGAATAAGCAGAATGATAACCACAGCAACTCCAATCAGGCACAGGTATATCAAGTTAGGGCGGGGCTCTGTCGGCTCACCTGCTTGAATTAAAGACAAGACGTCAGTCATCCAGATCAGGGTAAGTTAAGTGCTAGAAGATGTTTCAAGACTCATTTGTGAAAACATGTTGAAAAACCAAGACAGGACATCTTTACATCAAACACTCAAGAGAATAAACCTGATTTATTATTTTAAGACATAATCCATCTATAAAGTTCAAAACTTTAACATGACTACTTACTAGTAACAGAAATAAGTGGGTAAGGCAGATCAGCCTTAATGTGTTCTGCTGCAATGAAAGATGCAGCTTCTGAAGTGTTGGAGAAACAATGAGTGGAAGTCTTCAAACATTCACGGTTATCGATTTCCAGGTACACCTCAGAGCTACAGTAACAAATGAGAACAAAAAAAATGTAACTTTAATAAATGACTTGGCCAGGTATTTCAAATCACGACAGAAGAGGACTGCAAAGATGGATAAGGTCACATGACCTATGTGTCAATTCTTACCCGATAACCTCTCTGTCCAGTTCCCGCTTGCTTCTGCTCTTCTGTCCTTCAAACCTCTGCTTATTCTCCCCCCCATAGTAGGGGTACACCATTGGTGTCTTGCCATCCAGCTTCACCTGAACGTTGGTATGTAGCAAGGCTCCTAGGCAGCGCAAGAAACCTTTTAAGTCCCCAAGCAGCTCCTCAGGCTGCAGTCGAACCACAATGATCAGCGTGCCAACTGCCACACTGGCCGGTACACTATCGGAACAGTCCAGGCCGTCCCAGCCGCAGGCTTCTGTGTAGCAGCTCTGGTCACAGATGCCATTATGAAAGTGGTCTTTGCAGTACTTGTCATACCTTACAAAACACAGCACATGAAAAAGGTGATTTTTTAAAATTAATTTAAATCCCTACTGTACTTTATGTATCTTACTGCAACAGCAATGGCAGACACAGTAGCAGTGTAACGTACTTGCATGGGTCAGTCTGGGTG
>SSNR01000011.1:2222808-2280155 GCA_006937965.1 Callopanchax toddi
CTTTTTACTGCCTTGGGCTGTAACCGGGACCAGGGAAACAAATTTCGTTCCATCTCATGTTTGACATGTGCTGAAATGACAAAGAATCCTTGAATCCTATTTGATGCCAGAAAGCAGCTTTCAAATAAGAACAACTTACAGGAGGACAGGAGCAGGTGTAACCATGCATTGAGCTGGTGTTCATAGAGCAGACGCCACTGTTACGACATGGCTTCGACACACACAGATCCACCATAGATTCACAATGACGACCTAAAAATCAACAGACACATACCAGATATTAAATTTGAATGATAAACTGAAACGACTATTTCAATTAACAAAACATTCATGTCATTGAAACATTTCAGACAAGATAGCTGGCACCTTGCTTTATTTCCTTATATTTAAAAAAAAATCCCAAACTTTTTATGGTGAATTTTGCTTCTTTGAGCTGGTAAATTTCTGTGTACCTGTGTATCCAAGGCGACAGAGGCACCGATAATCATTGTCCAGTTCAATACAGTCGAGGCTGCCGTGGGAATGGCAGGGACCAGACAGGCACTCATTGAGATCTCCCTCACAGTGTTTTCCAACAAACCCTGCAGGACAGGAGCATGTGTAACTGCCCACACCGTCGATACACTGCCCTCCATTACGACAACGTGGCTCAGAAGAACCAGGGCTGGGAGCACAGTCGTCCTCATTCACCTCACACTGGATGCCTACAGGAAGGGGAAAACCAAAACTTTAGTACATGCATCAAAGTAGATGAGAAACTTTGTTCAACAGAGCAGTTAATGCACCGTTCATCTTCAGAGGCATTAACAAGAAAAACTCAGCTACCAAAAAAACTAAGAAAATTTAATAAAACAAAAACAATTTCTGTTTTTGATTGCAAACTACTGATGCTACTCTCAGTTTGGATCAGGCTTTATGGGCTAAATGTTTCAGATTTAGGACTCTGAAGTTGACTTGCCATGTGTTCCAGGTGGGCAGATGCAGGTGAAGCGATTGATGAGGTTGATACATGTTCCTCCATTGAGACAGGGCTTAGAGTGGCATTCATCAACATCATACTCACAGTTAACCCCTTGGTAACCAGGTTTACACTGGAGCAATGAAACAAAACATGCTATGAGTGTTTGGTCAACAAATAAAACATAAAAAATACCCAAATCTTCACCCTTGTCTCCTATTTTAGAAACATATATACACAGAAATCAGACAGTGCACTTACTATACACTCATATGTGCCCTGATAATCTTTGCAGGTTGCTCCATTGCGACATGGGTTTGACTGGCACTCATCTACCATGTCCTCACAGTAGCTGCCAGTGTAACCTGGCTGGCACTGACACTGATGGGAATTCCTCACGTTGAAACATCGCCCTGCATTCTTACACACATTTTCCACTTCCAAACCTGCAGTTATTTAGAAAGGAGGCATAACAAATATTTATGAAATACAGACTTTTAAGTGACAGTCATCAAATCAAACATTCTCTCACCATTCCTGGCAGCAAAGTCCTGACAGGACATGTTGGGGACGTCACAGTAAAGTCCCGTCCATCCTATCTGGCAGTGGCAGGTCCAGGAAGTAGCTGTCTGAGAGCAGGAGCCACCATTTTTACACTTCAGCTGGCTGCACAGGTCCACATAGTTCTGCAAACAAAACAGGAAATCAGGCGTTATGTTTTTATATTACACAATCTTTGATTTATATTGATATTTACACACATTCAATTAGACATAAAACAAGCTCCTACTGCTGGAGCTTCAAAATATTTGCCAATTCACCAACCAGAAAGATAAAAGAGCCATAACAGTATTTAAAAAATTTATTTTTAAAAATGGACTCTGCGTGTTAGACAAGTTAAAATCTTGAAAGTTTAGGAATTTATTCCCGTTTGGTCATTTTGTTACCCCTGAAACATCTGAATCTAATAAAGTGACTGGTTTAGGGGTCAACAAACATCACTTTTACACTGTTACACTCCTTGTGGTAGATATTTGTATTCAGGTGTCTCATAGCTGTGATCATTAGATTGTTAAATTGTCTTTCTTGGGTAAACCTTCAGTTTTGTGTGTGCAGAAAATGTTGTATTCATCAGTTCAATTAGTCATTAGCAAATGCTGTGCTTTTTGACTTTGAAGAACTAAGAACAAGTTTTTGCAGAATAAAACAGATATAAATTTACAGTGACATACAAACATTTACCTGACAGTTCAGCCCACTGTATCCCACAGGACAGGTGCAGCGGTAAGTACCCAGACCGTCCGTGCAGGTGCCTCCGTTCTTACAGGGCTGAGAGTCACATTCGTTGTGCTCGTACTCACAGAAATGTCCATAAAAACCATCTCGGCAACGGCAGGAGAAGGTGTTGATGTCATCAACGCAAGTCCCGTTATTGAGACAAGAACTGGAGGGAAACAAAACATGGGAAAGTGTTTGTTTTTTAATTTACGTTCTGCTTTCTTACTCACACTCTTGTATTTTGCAGTAATAATAACATGTAAGAGAAAATAATCAGGTTGAATAGATCTAGTGTTGACTCAGTAGCTCACCTCTCAGTACATTCCAGAATGTTGTGTTCACACTGGATCCCGTTGAAGCCTGGTCGGCACCGACACACAAAGCTGTTGACGTAGTCATGGCAGGTGCCTCCATTCCTGCAGGGCTGGCTGGCACACTCATCTACCTCTGTTTCACAGCGCTCCCCTCCAAAACCTGGCCGACAGTCGCAGGAGAAACTCGCCACTTTGTCTACGCATGAGCCTCCATTGAGGCATGGATCTAAGGAAGGTAGATGAGAAACAGAGGTGTTCCATAATTGATTAATATATATTTGTTTTATTATTTTTTTATTAACTAATAGCAATGGGTTGCATGGTGCCTTGCACAGGGTTCTTGCAGGTTTCAGTACGTTAAATTTAAGACATTTTTTAGACCTTTTGAGACTTATGTATGAAATTTTAGACCACTTTTAACTGTGGCTACGCACCACCTGGCTGCCGTAGGTTTTACTGATGGTGCGTTCAATGTGCCTCAAAAAAACGAGGACATAGCAGATAAACTATGGAACGATTGACTGTTTAAACGCGGAGTCATTGGTGTTAGATCACTGGACGGTTCTCCCCCGCGCCTCTCTGGGGAACGAGTTACAAGGACAGCAGTCGTGACACAAAACCTCCATTAAATGTGACGTGAACGAGTGCTCACTCAGTGGCGGACACACACACAAACTGTGTTTTCGGTGCCTGCTGCACTAGCGAGCGTGCTCAGCATAAAAGATGAAAAAGGCTGGACGCCCATTAACTAATCGATGTAACCATTGTTTTCACCGATGAGAGACACAGAGGAAAGATATGTTGCGCATTTAGCCATCAGTTGTGTCCGATACACACTGAAGCTACTGGTGCAGTCTGAGCCAACTGGTCATGATCAAACCACCGGTTCAGAATCTCTCCATCCCTACTACAAACACTGGCCGTCTGGCGAGTCGCAAACTGAGCATTTTCGGTTTTCTCCTTCTTCTTCGTGTGGTTTATTAGCGGTAGCACCACCGGCTTCCGGCTACCAGAGGCCCTCAGAAAGACGGACAACTTCAGAGTTTGGAGTTTTACTCAGCGTATTTTATAGCCAATACTTCTCGGGAATAAACAAGGTCAAATTTAAGACTTGACTTAATTAAATTTTAGACGTTGGATGAAAATCTGCGCGTTTTTGAAAGACTTTTTTAGGCCTGAAATTTAACGTCATGAAATTTACACTTATTTAGTCTTTTTCATACTCTGCAGGAACCCTGCTTGCATGTTCCCCCTATGCATGAGTGGGTTTCCTCCAGGTACTCCGGTTTCCCCCACAGATCACAACATGCCTGATAGGGTGATTGTTAATTGTATGTACTGTATTCACTTTGGATTAAAGCATCTAATAAATGAACATAAACATTAACATAGTAAAAATGTAATGAATGTTCTTTTTATTTTGTGTATTATTGCATAAAACAAGGCGGAAGTAACAATAATACATTATTAAATGAAAATCAGATAATTAGTTTGAATGAAATTTACTTGGTGAGCAGTCGTCGTTGTCAGTCTGGCAGTTGTATCCGCTGTATCCAAGGTGGCATTTACACATGTAGCTTCCTTGTGTGTTTATGCAGAGGCCGTTGTTTTTGCACGGAGTCCCCATGCATTCATTTACATCCTCAGTACAGCGAGCACCTTTGTGAATGAATAATTCTGTTAGTAAATAATAAATGAATCTGAATTATATAAAACATTAAATCTATCTCTCACACACATACCTTGCCATCCATGTGGACACCTGCAGGTGTAAGAGGTGTAGTCTGCAGATGGAAGACAAACTCCTCCCCTCTCACATGGATGAGAGGCACAGGGGTCCTGCTCCACCTCGCAGTGTTTACCTATTTTAATATTCAGTTTTATATAATTAATAAAATTCTACCAAATTAAAAAAACAACATCATAAAACATCACTAGAGTGGCATTCTGGTGTCAGGACAAAGCCTGGTGGTATAAGCTGCTTTAAATGATGTGATAGAATGTAACATCACTAACCTATAAATGGTGGACTACATAGGCATGTATAGCTATTGATTCCATCTCGACAAACACCGTGGTTCTGACAGGGTCCAGATGAACATTCATCAATGTTCTTTTCACAGTTGACACCTGATGAGAGAGATGTGATGATTTTGTGATGCAAATCGACTGAAGAACAAAATTAATTCAACCCTAATTTGTAAGCTAGACTCTGTTCAATAAGCAACTTCAGTTGGCTGAAACCTTAAAATATACTAAATAATAATGTGTTTTGTGGAAATATAGTTCAAAATATGTTACTGAATGTATTTATAGCACAGGATTTACCTCTGAATCCTAGTTTGCACTGACAGGTGTAGCCATTGAATCGGTCCAAACAGTTGGCACCATTTAGGCATGGATTTGACTGGCACTCATCTTTTTCCTGGTCACAGTGAAGTCCCACCCAGCCAGCATCACACTCACATTGGTAGCTTCAAAGAAATCAAATCAAAGAAAACATTCAAAATGTAGAGCTAGTTAGTTTTAATAAAAATGAGTCAGTTTCTGCATCTAAAGAATGGTTATTACGTTGATTACCATATGTGAAATATAAAGCTAATGCTACAGTTGACTGGATTGGACAGACTTAAATAATCAGGGGGTGAATAAGTCTGCACTGGCTCAACTTTCACTTCATGATTTTTAAAATTCCCAATAACACAATACAACTAAATGTCAATTAGCCTACATGTATTTAATAATAACAGAGATAAAAACAAATTCAGAACAATAATTTAGCTTACCCATGTTGCTGGTCAATACATTTTCCATGCACACAAGGCTGAGAAGCACAGTGATCGATCCCAGACAGACACAGTGGACCGTGGGTGCTGGGTGGGCACAGACAGTGGAACCCGTTCACCTTGTCCATGCAGGTCCCTCCACTCATACACGGGCTGGAGTTACACTCGTTGATCTCCACATCACATTTTTCTCCTGTTAGAGGTATTTAAAAGATAATGAGTGGCATCATAACAACACTCATTCATTTCATAATAGTGTCATTATTATTATTGCAATAACTTACCTGTATATCCAGGGGAACACACACATTTGTACTCATTGATGCCATCCTGACACTCTCCGTACTCACAAGGGTTACTGGCACAGTCATCCTCATTAACCTCACAGTTCACACCTGAAGAGAACAAATATAAAGTCAGATAAAGGAACAAGAGAAAGATTATTGTGTCTCCATGTATATGTGAAGGTATTTAGAAGATTCTCTGAAGAAAAGTAAATGGTTGCATTAAAAACAGTTGTAAACTGTGACAACTTACGTCATTACCACTAGGGGGAGTGGGATTTCAAGTAAAAAATATATTGCAAGTTACAAAATTAGAAAAAAAAGGGAGAGACCTTAAACTTCACACAGGAATGCTACATGAATGACTGTGATTAACATCATGAGAACTAATATTAAAGGTGACGTGAGCGAGAGGACTGGATTACCTGACCTAAAAAAGTGAGCACTGTACAGACTTCAGTACCAGGCCTGATAGTGGTACTAAATACACTAAAATGAGCTTAACAACCCACAGAGGATCGTGACTTAGTAGCTGAATCTGGGCCATAATGTTTATTTGATACAAATGTTAGGAACTGAAAAAATAAAATAAAAGTTGAAACTGAACGTCAAGTTTTGATCTTGAAACTGAAAAGAAAAAAAAAACTTAAAAGAAAAGGAAGTGAAGCTCAAGTTTATTTTGGTTTGTATGTAGATTTAATTCACTTTTGGTTTTTATAAATTTGCTTCATATTTACAGGTTTCGCTTTTATATTATTTTTATTCAGGGGGAAAAAAATCTCAGCTTCAGATTCCTCAAATTAGCTTTTTTTCAACTTTAAAACATTTTTTGGGTGTCAGATGTATTTTTCACTTATTTCAAAATATTTTTATTTTTCACTTTCAGACTTTTGGCCCTGACGCATTGTGACAGACGTGGCTTTAGTTGACAGGACAGTGGCAACACAAATGACAGCCTGCTACAAGCCTTCTTGTGTTTAGGAGAAATGGGAACTTCAAATGTGGAATGCACACTTTACATACATTGTATTTATATAACTGCTTGCCAAAACAAAGTACTGACAACCCTTGGTTATCTAAGTTGGCTTATGACTGTTTTTGTAACAGATGAACAAAAAATATGTTTAGCTGTATTCTCAGCCTCAGTGCAGGTGTCAACATTTCTTACACCCACAAAGAAAGTAACCACACTATCGATCACCTAATGATGGCGTCTTCCTTGGGGAATACGAACAGTAAGCTACTAGCCTGGCAAGCCAGACTATATAAGTGGATATACTGTACAGTAAAATCTGCAGAGCAAAACTGACGGTCTAGTTTACAAGGCTAGTAGGCTACAGATGATCAGTTTAGTTCTCGTTTTTGTCGTGTTTGTGGATTCATCCTAAGTGTCTTGGTGTGGATTACCTTCCATATAAAATACAATTCAAAGAAGATGTGTTTATTCACTCCATTGTCTTGCATCCCACCTCCTTTTTGTCTTTTCATTTCAGTTCTTTTCTTTTGCTGAATGAAGAAGCCAGTTCCATATCTCACTATATTTTATACAGTAGGTTCTGTATTGCTAATACACCAAGGAGCATTAGTGACAACAATAATTAAAAACAAAAATCTAAATAAAAACAAGGTTGTATCGAGATTAAAGTTGAAAGTAGGTCATTTTAAGGAAAGCCCAACTGGACAATTTCCACTGTTCTCATGAACAATTCTGTTTTTTATCATTGTAATCAAGAGTTCTGGATGCATTTTACTGAGTAAACTTAAAAACAAAAAGATGCATTTTATTATATGAGCTACTATCTTATTGCTACTTCTGTTGCAGCATCCACAGAGGAACCCAGAGTGCTTCCAGTAATCTTTCACAGTTTGAGTATGAAAAGTATACATGTACCTCAAAACATCTGAAGCTGATAAAATAGTTTATTAATACAGTTTTCTGATAAAACTCAAAAGAGCATTGTTAATTATTTTATAAGCTGTATAAGGTTCTAAACCAGGAGTACTCAAATACAAAAAACAGCAAGATGCCGGTCATGGGTTGGTAAGATGCAGCCCACTGGCCACCTCTTGAGAACCCCTGATCTACACACACACACACACACACACACACACACACACACACACACACACACACACGTATCATGACACCTCCATTTCCTTTCACATATATTAATGCCGATGATGCTCCTTGGTGTACTAGAAATACAGAACATATCTTGTAAAAATGAGTGGGTGGGATGAGACGTTGACAATGAGCTCACAAAACCTATGTCATCTCAAAACACAAGCACGACACTTTCACAAACTAATGGAAAAAATATATACCACTAGTGGTTAATGGGTTCTTTTTAGAATTTCTTTTTTATATTTTAGGGATCTGTAGATCTCATTGATACCTAAGATAAACAATTTTAAGTGAAAAAGCAAATAGAAGCTCCAATCAGAGCCGTCTGTTTTGTGTCAGGCACATAAGAGACAGCCTTATATGTCTGGTGATTATATTCATTTGTACAACAATGGCTGCACCTGTGTTATCATTGTTTCAGGGTGACTTATCAACTTTATTAGTTTTAAAAAATGACAACCACTTTGCTTCTCACCACACAGTAACTTTTCACGCGTATCAAACACTTACCTGACGTTCCTGGTTGACAGTTACACTGGTAGGCATTAACCCGATCAACGCAGCGACCTCGATTCTGACAAGGGTTGCTGAGGCACTCCTGAATCTGGATGTTACAGATGGAGCCTGTGAATCCAGGATCACACTCACAGGTAAAGGTGGCGATGCCATCCTTACACACACCATAGTGGCAAGGTGGTGGATTGCAGTCATTGATGTTCTCCTCACAAAGCAGACCAGTAAAGCCTGGAGGAAGAGGGGGGACTTCTCAATAAAGCATGTACAACTTGTGTTTTAGAGGAAACCAAACATGATGTGATTTCCTTTCACCTTCAGCACATTCACAATCATATCCATTAGGTCGGTCGATACACTTGGCTCCGTTTAGGCAGGGCGTGCTGGAACACTCATCTATGTCTATTTGGCACATCTCACCACTGAAACCTGAGGACATTACACAGAGCAACATGATGAACATGCACCAATGAAGAATACTTTACAAAAAACAAGACTTCTAAAACGGGTTTATCAAATTCTGAAATGACAGCACAGAAGACAGCTTTACCTGCTGGGCACTCGCAGACAAACCGGCTGACCTGATCCACACATTTACCGTGATTCAGACAGGGAGAACTCATACACTCATCGACCTCTAGCTCACAGTGTATTCCTTCAAATCCTACAAGAAAAACACAGTCAATTCTGTATGGATTTAAATCTTAATAAACAAACAAACAAAAAAACATAAAACTTCTTCAGGCATTAAACACACAATTTAAGTGTTAACCACTTTCAATCTTTCTGATAAGGATTATTAGTAAAATAAATCAAAGCATAGTAAAATCATGTCCTCTGAATGCTTCTGTAATAAAAATAAAATCTGTCATGTCTGAAAAAAACAAACACACACACACACACACACACACACACACACGCACACGCACACACACAGACAGACAATTTGAAGAAGTGTGCTTACCAGGCATGCAAATACAGGTGTACTCTCCAATACGATCCAGACACGTTCCATCGTTCTGACAGGGGTTTGAACCACATTCATAGACATCTTGTTCACATCTAGGTCCAGTGTAACCCCTGACACAGTTACAGGTGAAGGAGCCGTCCGTGTTCACACAGGTACCACTATGCTCACATGGGTTGGACCCTGATGATTACAGACAGAGGCATGTTTGAGACAAGTACTGAGCAGAAAAGCAGCAGACCAAAATGTTTAGGATTCTTTCTCACCCATGTTGCACTCATTTCTGTCAATGTTGCAGGTGCTGCCTACATATCCAGGTGGACAGTTACAATTGAACATCCCAGTGACAGGGTTGGTATCACAATGGGAGCCCTCTCTACAGGGGTTACTGATACACGCATCATCTTTATGACACAGCAACCCTGAGAAAAACACCACAGAACATTAATGAGTTAATATAATCAGCCATTAAAATAAAAAATAGCAAAAAGGATCCTTAACTCCTGCCTGAGCTCCCTCAACATAAAGTGCAGGATGACACATACAAACTTCATGCAAATTTGAAACTGAGAGAGGATTATTTTTAAGGTGAGGCTTGATCCCAATCTAAAACCAAGTAACTAATTAGATGATTGAAAACACAAGTTTTTGTAAATGACTGGATCTATGTATAATGTCACAAGTTGTCAAATCATTAAAGTAGGAAAAAATGAATTAGCAGAATACAGATTTATTTTCTATGTATTTCTGTTTTCCTTTTTCCAAAATTAAATTAACAGAGGAACTCCAAATCCATTTATTTGGCTCTAATTGCACTTGATCTACAGTTGGTCTCAAATTCTTTGAATGACTTTGTAAAAAGAAAAAAAAAACTGTATTTGGTTTCTCACTATTATCCCACCTGTCTTTCCAGGGGGACATTGGCAGAGAAAAGATGCAACACGGTCGATGCAAGTGGAGCCCTGGGTGCATGCAGCAGTGGCGCAGTCATCAATGTTTTCAGAGCAGTCGGGTCCACTCCAGCCATTAACACACACACAAACATAGCTGCCAATCACATTGCTACATGTGCCACCATTCTGACAAGTATTCGGCTGCAGCCGGCACTCATCCACATCCTCTGTACATTGCTGACCTGTGGATTAGAAAACAAAAGAATGAAGATAAGAAGGAGTTACGTTAATGCTCTGGGTGCTAAGTTACAACACTGGTTAAGGTAACACAAGTTCTGGTGAAGAAACAAAACCACTGCCCCACTTTTAATGTATAAAAGGTTCCTCTTGGCAAAGGCTAAAAATGGGTAATATAATGATAATACCCGCCCACACACAGTGACTAATTTTAAAAATGTTTTTTCTGCACCACACTAGCTGAACTTCCTCTGGTTGGATTAGTGTGTATAAACTAAGACAAGCCCAAGAAAGCTAATCTATGCATGTTTGCTTGGTAAACAAAAGCAGAGACACACCTTACATGGAGCATGAGCATCAGAAGTACAGAGTAAGAAGAAAGATATCGTAAAAATACCAGAAAATCAGAATAAATAAAGTGTTTCCATAAGGTACTGCCTGCACAGTAGGACTCCGTAAAGGTTAAATTTGTCTATTCATAAATTTATTAAAACAAGAACTCTGAAATAAAAAAATACTTTTGATTGTTTTTTAAACATATTTCAGGAAATCTTGTTTTCAGTGGCAGTAGAAACCAATGGTACTTGATTTAAAATTCATGCTATAAACAGTACATCACTCACCAGTCCACTCTGGAGGACACTGACAGTTGTAGGTATTGACTCCATCTATACAGGTTCCTCCATTGGCACACTGATGATTAGGACAGTCATCAATGTTGCTCTCACAGTTAGTTCCATTGAAGCCTACAGTCAACAATAAACAGATAACATTTTTATTGTGGTCTTTACTGTATTAATTATGTCAATCCCATTTTAAAAAATTGATAATAACATAACTTAAATTTTGTATAAAGTATAACAGCATGTTCTGGTACTATATAAACAGGGGCTGTTTGTGTTTCTTATATATATTTGCAGCAAACTGCAATGTTTTTAATACAACACTGGCAGCAGTTTTAAATTGTTTGCACCTCAAACAACATAATGCAACATTTGAAAACCCCAGAAGCTACTTTTATTTATATATAAATACCAGCAACAGCTGCACTATTTTTGTCTTCAGTTTTTGTTCCTCCCCTTGTGTCTACATCGCTCTGAGTGTGTGGAGGTAGGTTCACTTTTTAACATGTTATTATTGTGCTACAGTTTTCAGAAGTCAAATTACAACAGGTTTTTTTTGGAGAATTTAGTCATCCTACCTGCAAGGCAGTGGCATGAGTAGGTGGTTTCAGAGGTCTGGTAGCAGGTGCCTCCATTTAGACATGGAGAAGGTGAGCAAGGGATATATGAGCTCTCACATTGGGGTCCAGTAAAGCCTGGTTTACAGGTACACCTGTAGCAATAGCAGAGAACATTTCATCACATTAAATCATTTAATCCTCACAGGAAGTGTCTGTCAGTTCACAGTGTTTAAAAAAATATTTAAAGTAGCAGCACTGTTCCCATTTGTTCACTGCAAACTCACCTGTAGGAGCCAGGGGTGTTGACACACACGCCTTCATTCTGGCACGGAGAGGGTGTGTCTGCACATTCATCTGTGTCATTAAGGCAGCGAGGACCTTTGTAGCCAGGAGGACAGGAACAGGTGTAGCTGCCACCAGGCTGAGAACTACACCTTCCTCCGTTGGCACAAGGACTGGAGAGACAACTGTCCTCATGCTCACAGCGTGGACCTGGAAACAAAAGGACAAAGAGCTTAATGTTAGAGCTTTAGCTGTCCTTAGTGGAGTTAGAAAATTGAGCATCTATGAATGAAAAGGACTTGGACACATGCAGAAAAATAACATGCAACTAGAGATGCTCCGATCATGTTTTTTGCTGCCGATCACAGATACCGATAACATGGATTGACTTTAAATTTCACATTGTAGTAATGATTTGGGCTAATGGCTACTTGATCTGTAGAAAATGAACCATAAATCACCTTCATTTGGACAAAAACATGCTTTACTGACTTTTTCAAGAGAAAACAAAAAAACTTGCAGGCACAGTGAAGACATCCATCCATATAGAAATGTATTACTTATATATATATTTATAAATATATGTTTCCAATCCTAATAGAAATCTATTATTTTTATATATATTTAAATACTTTAACTAGTGCTGTCAAAGTTAAAGGCATACTCAGTAGCCAGGTAAACAATGTAGCTTTTAACGTTTTTTTTTAAAGCCTCTTAACAACGTTCCAACATAGTATAGCCAAAAATATATTGTGGAGATAAAAAATTAGATTGGACAATCCAGCTGTCTGTCTGCCGCATTTCCGCACTGCTTGGATTCACCAATAATCCGCCCGGACACATTTTCCGTCTGAACATCCCGGAAGTGAAAGGAGGACAGAATTAGCCGTCGGTTAGAGCTTCCATTTTAAGATAAAAATACCAGAGTCCCCCCAAAAAACACCTTTTCAGCTAGCAGAAAACTAAAATCGTTTGGAGGCGAAAAGAGGAAAAGCTGGGGGAACATTTCTACGGCTGAAGTTACACTCTGCATTGTTATCGTCGCAAAACAGTGTCCCATGTCCGTGGGGAGGCTGGCTTATGGATTTTACCCGACGGGAGTGGTGAGTGCATCGAGTCGTGTTTCTGTAAACTAGCTAGCGAGACCTCGTTTGTTTACCTGGCTACTGAGTATGGCTTTAACGCGTTAACGCAAGGCCGCCTTTAACGGCGTTCATTTATTTAACGCGTATGAATGCACAGATCTAGTGAGGCATGCAGCTGATGCAGAAAGCCCTTCTCCCCCTCGCAGAAACTAGAAAGTTTTCAGCGGTGACACCTGAACAATTCTACATCCAGTAAACTTTCAACAGCATAGCCAGTTACAGACTGGCAATCAGGAGAACCAGGAGATTTACTGGTGTCCTCGCCGCTAATCTGGCCCGCTCAGTGACTGCTGACAGGACGTTCTTGATAAATAAGTTATTTTATTTTTAGTTTATTTTTGAAATAACGTTTTGAGAAAAATCTTTTTTTTTTTTTTTTTTACTGCTATTTGGACACAGAAACGTCAGCATTGTTTTGACACTCTGGTCCATTTTTTGCCCAGAAAGAATGAACTAATTACTGACAATGGTCCGGATCATTGCTAAAGAGTCTACCTGCGCTGCTCTTTCAGCTCCTCATTCTCTCCAGCTGTCTGATCCTCTCCACCTGAGCAGTGCAAAGCTTTATCCTCTCCTCCTGGCGAGCGAGCGAGCTCTTTCCAACTGCTTAAATTATTGTCTTTTAATACCAGTTTGACGAATCATCTCAGCTTCCCGACAGGGGGTGCTGCCTGCAGCAGCAGCAGCAGCAAAAGACTCTCTTCCTGGAGCTGCGGGAGGGGATGCAGCGTTGCGATGCGCGAGTCAGTGGGACTACCACGCTGCCCGACCTCGCCTCCAGGACCGAGATCTGAACCAACCATAAATGGTGTGGTCCGTTCAGGGGACGGCGAGTCCCAGGTGCGCAACAAACTTGCAGTAGCTCCGCAGATTTGCTGTGTGCCTTGTTACCTCTGGTTTAGGAGCTACTGATCAGCTGGTATGATCGGCACTGAAAGAAGTTTATCGGAATTTGCAGATCACGTTTTTTCATGAATATCAGCAACAATCAGGGACTGTATCTTTAGTCATTTATCACCTTTAGGCCAAGTCACAAAACAAAACTGTGACACTCCAGGAAGAAGTGGGAAAAAAATCAGCAATCAGACTTAGGGCTATGTTTCCCATCTTTAATGAGTTTCTAGAAGTGAATCTACACTAAAAGGCCACTTGTTTCTCGCCTCATGACCTGCCTTTTTTTCACTTCTTCTCTGGAAAGTGTTAAAACACTACCAAGTTAAACTGCTGAAACAATTTAAGGAAGTCATCCATGAAGACATTAGAGAGATGAGAATATCAGCTAAGATTTGCATGTTTTAAAGCTGCAAAAGCTTAAAAAAAAAAAATCAAGCAATCAGAAATTTAAAATGATGTGACAAATACGGTTTTTATATCAAGTGATAATTCAATGTCATTACAAAAATTATCTCACCTGTCCATCCTCTTGTGCACCCACACTTGTATTTGTCAAGTGACAGCAGGGTGCAGACACCTCTGTTGGCGCAGGGGTTGTTTGGGTAACACGTGGAGTTCTGGGGAGTTTGGCAATGTTGTCCAGTGTAGCCAAGAGGGCAGACGCAGGTAGCACTACCAGGTACAGGAACACCAGCTGACATGGACACAGAGCAGTTCCCCCCATTTAGGCAGTAGCCAGGCTGACATGGGTCCTTATGTTGGCAGTACTCTCCCAGAAAGCCTGCAGCACACCTGCAAACACAAAAACCCAATAAAAATCAGTGATCAAACGGCCAAAGCCACTAAGGATTTAAAGGTAACAATGCCTTAAGCAGACAATGCAACAGAAAAATGATCTGAACAAGTAGACAATTGTACAAGTGAGCTTTAAAAAGATGCAAACAGACAAAACAAAAGAGTGAGTTTCAGTTTAGGTGGATGTAATGCACCACATCAAAAAAAACAACGGCTGAGAGTAGCATCTGCAGAAAGATCCTGTGCTAAACACACACACATCAAAGAAACAGATGAACCAGCACAAGTAAACACAACTGTCTAATGAGTGTCTCTGCAGCTATAAAATGACCTAAAGAGCAGTATGTGGGGAACCACATCCCTGAAGGAGTATTAACAAAATGTGTGGTTGTGCTTAAAGGGAAAGTGGTTGTTCAGTTGCTTTAAGAATCAAATGTTTATTGGGTTTTTGTTCTTTTACTGTGTATCTTAAGGCAGATATTAAATCGTCTGTAGTACTAGATTTCACTGATGGTCACACCCACACACAGCAGCAACATTACAGAGTTATGGTTTTTAAGTTTAAACATGCTTCTATGACAGAAAGAGCAGAAAACTCAGTAAGAATAGAAATGGCAAAAGAAAAGTTCTGTGAACCCAGATCTGTTAACCCCATGAATCATCCTCAGATGAAAAACAAGACCTTGGTTCTGTGAGAGGGTTAAACAGGGGTCAGTGGTGACATGCAGAAGTTAAAAAGCAGAAGGATGTGAAGTAAAGTTTTCTAGAAGTTGTTGACTAGTGCCAGCCAGAAACTAAAAACAAAAGGGGAAAAAAAATCTATAACACCTTTGGGCAAAGTGACAGAACAAGCAAACAACTTTAAAAATAACAAATCAGAACTTTTTTAAAAATTTCTGACCACATACTATGGTCTGCCTATTTTGTGTGGTGCTTTTTACTCTCAACAATTCATCATCTCCTTTTTTCTTTTGTAGTTATTGAGACATGCTTTTGACAGTGGGTAGAAATCTACACTCTTGCAAAATGTGTCCAGCAAAGATTTGATCAGGGACAAGGTTCCCTTTGTGACTTTCTATTCCTCTGTTTTTTGTCAGTCCCTCCTACTTTCACTCATCACTTCTCCATGTGAGACAGTATTTGGTCAACGTTGATATTTTTTTGGTAACATTCTATGTATGTTTTGATTCATCACCTCTGTGTGTGCCTGTGGCACATGGCAGACATGCTGTCTGGGGACTGTGGGTGACAGTGTGACCTGCTCCCTTACATGGAGGCCTGGAAACCTCCCTCCCAAGAGGGGCTCAAGTAACACAATATGAGACAGAGATACAGCACAAAGTAACTGGCACACATTGTCAAGTGCACACTTATTCAATTTTCAAGGAGGGGCAACAATAATCAGATCTGCAACATGTTAAAAAACATAAAGTTAAACTAAAGCAGTGCTATGAGATTTAAATGAAACTGAGACAATGACAATTGTGTGAAATTCATTCTCACACTTACTTATATTTATAACAGGCCTCTCCACCCCTAAGCAGCTTGAACATATTAGGTTGTAAGTGCATGAGAAAGCAGAGGAGTCATGAATCATGCCAAACTAAGTCTCACAGATCGATCATATCAAAGAAACGTCTGCCTAGTAGTGTGTGAGTCATCAAGTGTCGTCTCAAAAAGAAGAAAACATCTAATTCCCACTCCAGTGGAACTGGTTCACACATGAAATGTAAAAGTCACTGAGATTTAGACTAGAAAAACACATTAAGTTGTATGTATTTTTATGGTTTCAGTTTGTACGGCTGAATGAGCAGCTTTCTGATTTTCATAATTGATATGACTTTATAGAACAATATAAATTCATAGCTTATCAAACACAGAACTGCAGTTCTGTTATTACATTAAATGATCACAAAGATAAAATGGTAAAAACTTCAATTACATACTAAAATGTTTTTGTTGTATTTGCATTCACATTTGCGCAGTATGATAGTATGATTACAAAAATTGTGATGAAACTTTTGTGATATTCAGTCTCTAATCAATTTTTAATTCTTCACTTTGAGAATGACTGATGTCCAGAAAAAAAAAATCATCAAGATGTTAAATAAAACTGACAAATTGGATTTAAAAAAAAAAAACACACACTACCTTTATATCACATGATTTAACTCTGTTAACATTTAGGAGACTCTTTTTGCCAACATCAGGCTGCAGATTTACCTGTCAATCATAACTATACATTTTAAGTAAACAATCCCTGTAATACATAAAGTTTTAAATAGCAAATTGTATTTCTTTCTTCTTTTTGCATTTGTTAACAAAAACTGTGCATGGTAAACAAGGATGTTCAGTCTATCAGTTGATGTATCTCCTGCACAGTACTTATCTAATGGGGTTTCTTTATTTTTGTTATTATTAATGCTAGTTTTAATTACTTGAGTGTAAGGTATATTTTTTGTTACTTTTACTTTTTCCTTTCATACAGAATATTAATAAACCTATCACATTTATGTAGATTTGTTCACATTTACCTCCAATAATGAGTATACACAAATTAATAATTGTGGCAGACCTAATTAGCATATGAATGATCTTGACCTTTGATAACCTATTAGTTTATCCTTCAAAGAAACAGAACATCTAACTTTAAAAAAACACAATGTGTTCATGAAAAAGAGAGACAACCTACTGAATCTCAAAGGGATAATTATCAAAATCACTTTGTGCCTCTCTGATTATGAGCAGTTGTACCAAAACAGAGAATAAAATCCAAAAATACCACATTCAGTGCTAAAAAGATCCAGAACTTATTTAAGTAGTAAAGATAAATGTAAACTAAACGTTCAGGTTAAATGGTTTAAATAAAATATTACACTTGCTCATTAATATTATTTAAAGAACACAAAATAAGAAAATGTCAAACAACTTGTTGACTTTTTAAGTTTGTTTCATTTGTGATGATAAGAGCTTTGTACGTTACGTAATTGATATCATTTGTTTTCATAATTTGTTCTCTAGAAAAGGTCACACTGAAATACACAAACTGATTAACAGACAAGTCAACAGAACTGTGATGCACAATCTTCAAAGAGAAGACATCCTTCATGGAGTTTCACTTTAGATTAGACACGGTCACCATTCATCTTTCCTGTCTCTGTCCCTGTATCAGCATGTCTGCAGAGAAACTCCCTACAGAACCTCAGACACATGTGCACGCAAAAACACGTGAAAATACACAAACAGAAAGATGTCCCACTCCACTCTGACTCCCCACTGTAAACACAAACACAGCTTGGTCATCATATCACAACACTAAGGCCATTTGGAAATAAGAATGTCTTTTTTTTCTTCCAGGCAGCCTCATCCCTACCTCTCTCTCTCTCTCTCAAAGTAATGACACGGCCTTCTGCTCTGCGACATATATCACATTAGCAGGCTGTCACACAAAGAACACCGTGTCCAGGTTAATGCCAGGTTTACATTTCACCAGGAACATTTTACACTTTTCACAGTTAAAAATACAGGAAACATGAGACAAGTCTTCAAAGTCAGGGAACTCTAACTGAAATGCTTTGATGCAATGTTTGGCCTTATTTTAAAGACTTTCTTCAATTAACGTGTTTATGTGTGATTTACTGTTTTTCGCTAGTGTTGTTGCTGGAAACAGAGCAACTTAATTTATATACCACCTGTTGTTGGGGTCTCTTTGAACTTAACACCACCTGTCTAGAATTATTTGCTTCTCAGGGATTTTGGGGAATATTTTAAAGTGCTGACAGGAAAGATGCATAGTTAGCTCTGTTAAATTCAATCGCTGCTGTCTAACCAGTGTTGACAGAACCAAATACGATGGCGTCAGGAAGCGATACCCTGTCCTTCAGGTTTCAGTGCCAGATAGAGAGCTCATTATTAGCCCCTGGCTGTATCACCAGAGCCCGAGGCAAACAGACAAGGCTGTGCATGATTCACATTATTGTCAGGGAGTGGTGTCTCACTGAGGAAGCTCTAACCAAATACACTGTCACACTAATCTGTGGCTAAAAACAACACAGGCACCAGTGTGATTCTTCTGACAAACTTCCAAGTGTACAACACAACAAAGGCAAAAAGCTGCACACAAATTAATGCTCAGAAACCTTTACACACAGCAAGCTCTACTTTTAGGAACAACAGAACAGAGATGTTTTTTGCTGCCAAACTCATCTATGGTTTCTTTGTTTTGCTCCATGAGGACTTTTTTCCCTCCTCTTTTCTCCATCCTTCTTTTACTGTTCTGTATCCTGTAGCCCATCTTTTTCCCTTCTCTTTCCCACTCCTCCACTTCTCAATTCTAACTCACTCCTGAGGCGTCAGGTTTCCACAGCTGGTTCACATTAGCACCCCATCTCATGCGCAACCCTTCCTCACTCTCTGTGCTCCTTCATTTTCTTCCTCCACCTCATCTACCTCACACTGACCTCTGCCTATCCAGGCTTGTAGTGGGGAGGAGGGTTAGTGAGCAGTAAGGAGTGGATTGAGTCTAACGAATCTATTGTCTTCAGCCTCTTTTTCTAAATTTTGAAGCATTTTTTTGTGTGCATTTTGATTCTCTCCTCCCACATCTTCATCATTTATAATCCCACCCCCTCCTCTTCCAGCTGCTATTCTAGTTTCAGCTAGGCCTAATACCTCCTTCACCCTCTACCCCTGCAGCCACAGCGTTAGAGAAACAAGTGAGAGCATAAACAGCTCACTTTTCAATCCCTGGATCATTCCCTGACTTGGATAGGTGGCCTACTGTTGTGTGTGTGCATGCAAACGTGAAGTTATGTGCAGAATACTTTACTGGCTTTGCCGATTTTCAGGGGGGAAACGGCATATTAAAGCAATTATGGTATAATATTTCTAGGTCAAGTACAAATGCTGTTGCTATGTTTTATAGAAAATAGCAGTGACTTGCACTATGCAGCTCTGTAAGACACATAAGTCAAGAAAGGTAAATCCATACCACATAAATGCTTGTTAGAAAGCATAATTTTCCACAAGTAAAATGACAAATAATTGCATAGAAATTACATTCAATGGTTTTGCAATGACACTCTTGCACAATACAATGAAAAAATAAGGCTACATTATAGTTTGTTTTCATAATTTGGAGGTATATTATTGCCTGGCCATACTTCCTAATTTTGTTCGCTCTCATTTTAAAGCATAAGTAAAACAAAATATAACATCTTTAGTTAAGGTTGTGAAAGGTATGGGAATGACACCAAATTAACATTGAGTAGATGAAGACAGAGGATAGTGTGAAGAGGGTAAAACAAGGTGGAAGTAATGTGAGCTAGACATACCAGGAAGAAAAGGAAGCATGGCAGTCAGACTAAAACCATCAACGTTGACTGAAAAAAAATAGAGTGCAGAGCAGGGTGGAGTCCACACTAAAATCAAGTGGTAAAATCACAAGCCATGTTTAAAAACACATTGAAAAAGACTCATCTGACCTACCATGGTACACAGCACAAGACCCATTCAGCCTCAAAATGCTCCTTCTGCCTGTTTCTATATGTTGCTCTGTCATTATCCTGTGGTTGTTTAAAAGTGAAATTTCCAACAATGGGTCTGTCAGTCAATAAAAGCTCCATATCTAGAGCTGAACCATGCACACCACTGACTAATTTGGAAAAACATTCCCAAAAATAACACAGTGAGTGTATTCTCTTTATGTTTGGTTGTGTATTGATTTAAAATATAGTATTACAGTCAATACAACATATGGTATTTAAGATTTCTGTATTTCAAGCCTACTTTGGGACACTATAAAAAGTTATTTGTTAATCTTTGGCTGAACGTTGGCCTGGTTATCTTTTAAAGAGGTATTTTTGGAAGGGTTGCTGTGTGAAGTATTTACAAGCCATTTGTGTCTTCGCTGCAGTAGTCGATGATCTGGACAATTATGGTCAGTGAATTTGTATACATTTGATTTTGTATAGGTATACAATTTTTTAAATACTGACACATTTTATCTTCTTCATACTGTTTGAACCTGATTTTATCTGTGTTGTACAGCACTTTGTGATGTCTTCTGTATCTGTGAAAGGCACTCTGTAAATAATTTGTACTTCCTTACTACTTACTATAGTGGATTTGTGACAGTGCAAACAGGCCAACCTGTTTAGTTCAGAGCAGTAATTTGACCAATTTCTTTTATAGTTCAAAATCAACTAAAATATCCAACATTTTACTGTTATTTGATCAACTTACTGTTTCAGATAAACCCATGTTTCTGTTACTTCAGTTTTCTCAAATTCTTGTAAAAACTGCTTTTTTTTCGTTATAATATTGCGACTTCTGATTATATCTGAATTTAATGGGAGAAAGGCATGAATAAGCTCTGGCTTAGCCTATTCCCTTTTTGATAACCCTTGCCTAGGCAATGCAAATGTCATACATTTTTGTTTTGTTTTATTTCTGGTTTGCTTTATATTTTATTATGGCATTTGGACATTGAAATAATCAAAATTCTTTCATTAATTCAAATTATAAAGTAGATTTCAGTGTCACTTTTACAATAAACAGTTAAACTGTATAACTAAATCTGTTTTATAACACCATTTCACACAAATAGCAACTGTGGGCACTGTTACAACATGGACAGTTTTCAGGGTAAATAACAGTCTGACACAAAAGTGAAAAGTTGCATTCACCAAAATGTTTAAGAATATGTGATGCTTTAAGTTACAGCCACTCAACACTTTAGGCTTTCTATATAATTGAAACGATTAAGAGGAATTGGGGGTTGAAGTTGATCCACTACTGTTATACCACTGAGCCAGCAAGGGAGGTAGTCACAGAGCAGCATTGGCAAGTAGGTGTGAAGTGGAGGGCAAAATATGCAGCACTCCACTCTAAAAACAGTACTGTCATAACTTTTCTGTGATGGAACTTGGCTGTCCTAACTGGTTCTTTGAACCAAAAATGATTTAAAGAGGGGATAATTTTTGCAGTAAAATCACAGAGCGATAGCGTGAAAAGGGTTTTAGTAGATGTTACAAATGTTCTTCTTTTAGTCCATTTCATTTTCCTAAGCCTTCGTTTTCTTATCACAAATCTTGCCAAAAAAACAAACTGAGTCAAAGAGTCTATTATTGCAGAAAAAATACTAAAACTCACACAAGTCAATATTTAGTATCAAAATGAATGTGTGGACAATTTTGACAAACAGAGGCTCTTCTGACCTGTCAGTGTCACATTCATTGGTGACAGGGAACCACTGTCACCCTACTGTATGTTGGTTTATGGTCTGGTTGTTACATTCCCCAGTGCTATGAAAATCTTCCCTACTCTGATGAATACAAATTTCTTTTGAGTCTCCAACCAATAGCACTGTGCACAAAAATGTAACAAAAAAACACGAGTTGAAAGTGCAGTCCTGGTTAGCACTAACAAAAAGTCTCACACAACATGCGTCAACAGAGCTGAAACCCAGTTATTCTAATATTGAATGCATGTTAACTGAGAGCCAGAATTCATGTGCGAGCATGTGAACCTGCTCTAGGCTCAAGGTGCCCCTGACTTTCAGATACAATGACACAGAAGAGTAAAAAGACAAACACAAAGATACTCTTATCATTGTGGTTCCAGGCTCAGCCACATCTATATTGCTGTTGGCTTGGCTGTGGGAAGGAGATAACTCATTGGGAGATTAAGACTGGGAAATCACTGTTTAAGATTACAATCTCCTCTTTTGGCTATGTTGACTTTTGTGAAGATCAACTAATTCCAAAATCTTTTGTGACTGGGTCTGCCAAATGCAGGGGACAAAACATATGATTGTTTATTTCCATCAGTTATGCCCATTTTTAATATGAAGATGTGTGAGTCTGAATTCACACATAAAATTGTACAAAAGACTCCTGTGATAGAGCAAAAATCCAGATCACTAGTTCAAAAAGCCAAGCTATAATGATTACTCAAGTAAAGGCAAACACATTACATATTTGAGATGAAGAAATAGTTTTGTCAGGCCAGGTGAGTTGTGTCCAGAGGCATTTAAATCCCTAAAGCAGAGGGAGGAACCAACACATGGATGGATGAGTGACAGTTTGATGAAGGAGGTGTAGCAAGAGGGAAATTACACTCTTCTCTTCCAAGTCTCCCTTCCCCCTCATTGCTGCTCTCTCATCATTAGTAAGGAGTTGCGCTCCAAGGTATTTCTCCTCAAATTACCTGAAAAGAGACATCCTCCTTTGTTTTGGCCCTTTCTCTTCCTCTGTCTGCCCTGCAGGTTAATTCTAGCTGTCAGATCAAACAGGCAGCAGGTCAACACAACAAAGTAACTCACTACCATCATTCTAAAGTAAAAAAAAGGCAAAATAGCTGCTTCAAACTTACTTGAAAGGAAAAGAGAATTGGATGGAAGGCAGAGGTAATAAATGTTGCACCACAGATAAGCAGAAGACAGATAGTGTGCACAGATTCATAATGACGGACAAAAAATTGACTGAAAAGCGACTCAAACTCAGTGTGAGTATCTTCTGTTGCCCACAAAACAAGGTCAAAACTTCAACTCTGTTAGACATGAACTCACTCAGCTGTGATGTGAGTTACAAAAATCTGCAATGCAAGCTGACATTGACATATCTTCACAGACTTACTTACGACACACAATTCTCACACCTAAAGCTGATGGTTTGTAGTGTCACTGGTTGGACAGCTTTTCAGCACCCTGCCCTGCAAAGCATTCAACTGAATTATCCCATGCACTGTTTCTCTGAAGAACTCTTCATATCCAAACTGATACCTGAACTTGTTAAACAAGTAAACTCCGAGACATTGTTTCTTTATGCTGATACATACAGCAGCAAAACATATTACTTTGATATAGCTTAATCTCACTTAATACCGTATTTGCCCGAATATAGGACGACCCTGATTATAAGACGACCCCCCCTTTTCAAGACTAATCTTCAGAAAAAAAGACTAAATTCACTTTTTAAAGAAACAATTTTTATTGAAATTTTGAGAAAATAATTTAACTAATGCTACTAATAATTCCAGACTGCTTTAATATTTGCTTATTAACAGTGGTGCACACAACTAGTCCACCAGTCCACCGTACTGATCTCTCTGCCCGAACGCACCTTTGCTGACAGGAGCTTTCACGTCAGATTGTGCAACTTCGCGATCATCAGACACTGATGAACTTCACATCCAGTTATGGAGCTGAGATGGAGTTTTCATGTAGGGGAAGCTTGTTTACACACACACGCTGCTGCTGCAAAATGCACAGACACACACACACACACACAGCTGCGCCATGAACGAACAGACACACAAACCAGCTGCTGTGCCATGATCGCGCACACACACACAAACCCGCTTTTGCGCCATGATCGTGCAGACACACAGAAACCCACTGTTGCGCCATGATCGCGCGCACACACAATGCTGTTGCGCCATGATCGCACGCACACACAAACATGCTGCTGCGCCATGATCGCGCGCACACACAAACCCGCTGTTGCGCAATTATTGCGCAGACATACACACAAACCCGCTGTATGTGTGAGGGAGTGTGTGTGTGTGTGTGTGTGTAGGTGTGTGTGTCGGGTGCATATAAAGAACGGTGAGACGGATGAGGTTCTGAGGGAGAATGCGTGTGTGAATCGAGCGAGCGACGCGAGCCCTCACCTGTACAGTCTGCTGCTGAAAGCACCTGCTGGGTCTGGACATTTTAATCCTCAGTACTAGTAAACCTGTAACTTTGAACTAGGCCAGGCCCGGACCTCTGGAACCGCTCGCGGTCTGAGCTGCTTCCTGCCGCTTTGACCAAAAAGCCTGCGCCCTCCGCCGAAAAAACTAGGGCGCGATAATAAGACGACCCTCCCTTTTTCAAATTATTTTCAATGAAAAAAACCTCCTCTTATATGCGGGCAAATACGGTACTTGTTTTAAGCGGTTTTGAAAATACACTGAACTCTGCAGACTGCAGAGCAGTCAGTGAACGTATTTTTTTGTGTGATAAGATAAACAGCACTTCAGTCTTCTGTTACAAACACAGATTGATATTTAACTATTTATTAGTGCTGTCAATCGATTAAAATAAATTAACTAATTAATCGCAAATTTGAAAGAAATTAATCGCGATTAATCGCATTTAATTGCTTCTTTTCAGAAAAAAGAAATTACATGCAGTTTACAATGTCCAACCAAGAAATACGTATGCCAAAATGTTTTTTAAAAATCATTTTTAAAGCTTTTATAATTGATGAAAAAATGCATTTAAATTGCATTTCAGTTCAAAACAGTTGAAAAACAAAATTCCTGACTAAAGCTGGACAGACCCTAAATACAGTACTTTATAAATCTATTTGTTTTTTTATGTACAATTTCAGAAGGGTATTGTTTTAAAATAATAATAAAAGAGCTCCAACATGTGGAAACTATAAGAGAATCATTTTTTGCAGTGTTCAAACTGACCCACGGTCTGCCTCGTTTTCAATGAGGGGGCCGAGTCACTCAGGTCTCTATTGTTTAAAGACTAGTGTGGGAATGGGATCGCCTCAGTCCGGTACTGGTTTTACTTTTCAGATAGAGGTAGGGTCTGGGTTTCTTGTACCGAGTCGAACTGACACCTCCGTCCGCTCGGACCTCGGTGTAAGACCGGAACTACTGGACCCGTAACAGCTGCTCACTGCTGAACTGAACCAAACCGGACCGTACGGCGGAGAAGGAGCAGGAATAAACCTTAAAGGCGTGAGACCGTCCAGTTTCACCGCCGATTACTTTCGGTTTTCACGGTGGAAGGAGCAGAGAGTTGAGTTCGTTTACCGGGGAGAGACAGGTGAAGAGAGTGAACTGATGAGATCCGAGGAGCGAGTGGGGCGGGCTGGAGAGAGGACACGGCTGCGTCAAGGAGCTGCAGGAAATCTGATGCTGACAAGCGCTCCACCTGGCTTCAAACACAAGTTGCGTTAATTTCGTTAATTTTTTTTAACTCGTTATGTCTTCTAAATTAATTAACGCAATTAACGCGTTAAATCTGACAGCACTACTATTTATATAAACACCTTGAACGTGTATTACAAAAATTTTTAAGCAATGTTAAAATTGCTCCCACTTCCTACTTGTAGCATATTTTGATAGCATATATGTTGTGGTATCTGTCAGTATTATCCCATGAAAACGGAAACATTTTGGGCATGCAACCAATGCAACCAGCCTTGAGTGAAGTTATTCCAAAGTTATTTTGTAAAGAACGCCAACATTCAGATACTTTGCTATTTGTAGGCCATACAATGATGAGTGATTGGAAATTAGCTGAAGGACAACAAGATTTGATTATTTAATTTGAAGGTTATGATTGTAAAACAACTTACTAATAAAATGACTGAACCAAAAGTAGACAATAACTGCACTGAAGTCTTATTAATTTAAACACAACACAAGGCAGCTCCTTGTCCAGAATGACTTCAGTCTTTTTAAACACAAGGCAATTTAAAAGGACCAGCAAAAACAACAAACAGAAACAAATCAGACCCACATCTTTAAATGATAACCAACCATCTATTTGAGAAGACATACAAATTGTAGCAACGTGTTGTAACATTTTATACTTTTGATAAAGTGTGCAAAACAATGTGACCCTTAGAGGAAAAACCTGTGAAGTCCTAACAGAGGTGTTTTACTAGCAGGCGTTTCAGAAAGTTTGGTAATAGATAAACTTATCACAACTTAAAAACAATTTATGATTTTTTTTTTTATATTTGGCAACAGAAAATAAACAAACCAAGAAAAATGTAAGATACATACATTTAAGCAGACCAATAAAGTTTCAAAAGCTTGAAAAAGCAAAAGCAACAATGTAGGCTGATTCACATTTCTAACAACAGACGCTGGCTCAGAAAAAAAACAACATACTTTTTCTATTACCATGATTTTATTTGAATGATTTAGGAGACACGAGGCAATTATGAGGGCTTATCTTTGGAAAAAACATGTCTGATTAATTACTACATGTTCTTCATCATCACCTTCTGACATTTATCAAGTGTATTGGCAGAGCTCTATACATCAATGCTGTGACTCCACAGAATAATTTCTGCTGTTCTGCTAAATAAAACAGCAGAAACTGAGAAATACACATTTTATCAGATTCACATACAGCTAAAATTTCTTTTTAGTTTTATGCATTTCTGTGTTTTTACTGTGTTCATGTTCTTTGAATTCTCCAGTACAATCCAGGCTGATTTATTATGTGAGAAGCTCCAAAAAACAAGGGTGGACACCTCCACAGTCAACTGGGTTAATGACTACCTGACTAACAGACCTCAGTTTGTGACTGAAGGGTTGTCTGTCTGATCAGGTTGTCAGAACCTCTAGGGCACCACAGGTGGCTGCAGTCTCACTTTTTTCACTGTACAGCTCAGATTTTAGGGCTGCAATGATTAGTCAACGTAATTGGCTACATTAACCACAAAAATTTGCCACTGCAGAATTTTATTGTCAATGTGTCCATAACCAGGCCTTCAATTAACAGCTCCACTCACAAAGAATCATGTAGTGGTTTTTATATAACTGCAACAACAAACAACAAAAACAGGATAAGTGATGCAAGCAGCCCCTCTTCATATGTACTGTACGTTTTTGTGAGTAAAGTCAGTGTGTCCCTTTTGACACACATCTGATTAGTTGACTATCAAAATAGTCATAAGTTACAGCCATAACAGACATTCAGTACAATTCAAAGTCCTGTCTTCTGCAGGAATATTCAGATGACTGCAGTTGTTGGGTGTATCATAGATGGACAAGAGACTTTATGGCATGGTGTGGCAAAATCATCTAATCTTAAATGTGAAAAAACAAATGAGATGATTATGGAATAAAGAAGAAGCAGGAATACATCCAACACTATTTCCTTTTTTTTTTCACAATTCAGAAAAGGTGGAGGTGGTGGAGGAATTTAAATACCTTGTTCACTTGGACAGTTGACTGACATGGAGACACAAAAGTGAAGCTGTTTACAAGAATGGACAGAGCTGAATCAACTTCTGGAAGAAACTCAGATCCTTCAATGTTTGCAGCAAGGTGTTGCATATCTTCTATAAATCTGTTGTAGAAAGTAATCTCATCTGATAGCAGCATCAGAGCCAGCAGTTGTAAAAAAGTTGAACAAGCTGGCTCTATTCTGGGAACGGCTCTGAAGGAGGGTGCTTCATAAAATGAAGAACATGATGGACAACCCTGAGCATCCTCTTCACAAGTTATTCAGAAACAGATTGTGTTCAGAGGCTTCTTCAGAACTGCTGCAACATAGACTGCCACAGAAGATTGTTCCTGCCCACAGTTATAAAAAACTACAATGAATCTTTAAAGAAACTGAAATTTTGAGGTAAATACTGTGTTACTATGAGATACTACATTTATTTGCTTTTGGGATTAATAAAATGTTGAGAATTTCATATTATTACCGTAATGTTTTTAACTGCACAGTTACCCTATCGGGCCCCAGGCTGGTTGATGTCAAAAAGCCACAATAACTGGTTGTGTGCCATTATACACTGTGAAGACTAATAAACTCATAATTGAATTTTTTGCACAAAGTACCGATTTGGCCAACAACCAACAAAGCAAATTAAACTTGAGACTGAACAGACAAGTGTGTGCACACACAGTACATGTGTATGAAATGTTTGTCCAAAAAAAAGAGTGCTTAATCAGTTTAACAGTGGGCCTGCTCTCTGTCAGCTGACTCTTTACACTGAGAAACCATCTCTGCAAGTCCTCAGGGCAGCAAGCTATTTTAGCATTTTAATTAAATGTGTGTGTTATATGAAATTTAACCTATGACTTTCAGTAAATTTTAAATACAGCTTAGGAGGATGTAGTCAAGACATTTGAGAATATAACAAATTTGAATTTTGTTTCAGAGACAACACTGGCTTAAAGCCCTATTTCATTCAAACACTACAACCCTCTATTCATTCATTTAAAAGCTTATGTCTGTATAATGATGGGGGGGGAAATTAAAACAAAAGCTTACTTGCAATGAAAGAGTACTGCTCAGGTTTCTCATGGTAGAATAGTCTAGCTGGCTAACATGAAACCACTCTTACACACAGGTAGTGCAAACTGCCAACAAACAATTTTGCACCCGAGGTAAAATGTTTACTTGACCTTCAATTAGACAGAGAAAATGTTAAATACTGATTAAGAATAGTAGGTTTTATTTTCATTTTTTTACAGCGGCAGCCAAGTGCTGAAATTCCAAAAACTCTGGGAACAGACACATTGCAGCATTCTCATAACATTTGATGAAACATGATCAGGTTCATGAACCAGTATGGTGCATTTTTGTTGGGAATTTGGCTAGGGAGTGGCAATGCAATTAAAAGGATAGCTCAGACTTAATTACAAAGTAGGCTAAACTGTCAGAAAGTGGAAGCCACAGCACACTCCTTTACATTATGGCCCGTTCCCTTAAAAAAATACATAAGTTATTTAAAGCTCTTAGTTGACACAAACTAGGCATATTACAGGAAACAAAAGTCTACACTAACATTTGTTAACAATGAGCCAATGCTGTGTTCTTTTTCTTATTTAAAGTGCATGTGTTTCTTCTTATACACTAAACATGCTTCTTCATTGTTGACATATTCACCAGCAACAAATTAGTGGGCAATAAAATATGTTTGCAAGTCCTCAAGTTAATATTCTACACACCAACAAAAAAGTAACCAAGAAACCCCTAATATATTGTTGAAAAAAACCTTGGAGATGGAAATATGTGTATTGGTTTTGGCCCTAATACTCATGTAACTTGTCAAACAATGCTGTCTTTATTCCTTCTTTTATGACCAAACAAACCCCATGATCTCATGAAGATGCTGAAGTTGATATAAAAACTTTTTTGCCAAGGTTTTCATTTCCAGCTATCAATTATGACCTTCTATTTCTGTATGTATATTAGCGTGTGCTGCATAAACAAAACTGTAAAACTTGTGTTAAGTCATGGACCTACCTGCAGTATTCGGTGCCGTTGTTAAAGGTCAGACATGTAGCGTTGTTCACACAAGGTGCTTTATCGTCAACACACTGGAGAGCTGCAAGAGACAACGATCAAGTTAGATAACAAGCTTTTATAATGACTCAATGCTAAAATCTCTTTCAAGTGTTGGCAATTTTTGTAATAATTGTTGATACTGATATCAACAATGTAGAAATAAAATGGAAAGGTACAATTCACTGTCCAGCAGATGACATTTTAGAAATAATTATCATGCATTAAAAGCACCAGGAAAAAGCATCAGTTTCCTTAATAAAATATATATTTGTGTGTATGACTCATTTAGTCATTCTCCAAGATAATGTTTTGATAAAGAATTTTTAAAATTATATGGCAATGCGGCCTCATTATATCATAAATAATAAAAATTCATATCATAGCTAAGCATGAGCCAGTTACCACTGTCACGGTATAAGTCACTGTGACAAAACTACTATTTTCCTTCTGTCAACAACAGTAAGGGTTGGTGATATGTCCCAAAAATTACAATTATAATACAATTATTATTATTGTTATTAACATAATGATAAATCTGACAATAAAACAACATACAAAAATATGTTTTTGTTAATTATTTAACAGCATAAATAGATTGCCTGGAAATAATCTATAAAAACTAGAAATATATTACGCAGCTAACTTTTAGTGCAATAACTTTATTTAGGTATTCAGTCTTAAAATATAAACATAATAATTCTTCCACTGTTCTTTGGACTGAAAAAGTCTGTATAAAGCATAAATAGTATATAAATGTCCCACATTTGTATAGCGTTATTCTAAGTCATGGACTACAAAGCTCTTTACATTAGTCATTCGCACACCGATGGCAAGAAGCTACATTTAGGCACAGAAGCGAGGCGACCAGACACAGGAGACACCAGACCCTCTGACCACCACCAACAAGTGATGTGAGTGAAGCGTCTAGCCAAAGAACACAACAACAACAACAAGGTGATGTGCTCTACTCTTGACTTATTACACAATTACTGTTTGCAAATGTTCAAAATGAAATTAGATTTTTTTAAACTGCCTTCTTTTGGGTTTTTGCTGACATTAAGCAGAAATAAATTTGTGTACAATAAACAAAAGACTCTTGCAGTGTCACTTCCACTTTCTTCCCATACATTAAAACTGCAGTCTGGAGCATTTTTTTATGTATCAAAGTTTAATAAACGTTTCAAATGATAGTTCAGTTCTAAACTATGACATATGGGTAGGGCTCCAAAACATTTGTTATTCTTAAGTCCCTCCTTCCTCCCATAGACCTATGCAATTCACACAGACTGTCAAATTTTTTAAGCCAATAGAATTCAAGTTTCTACATTGTTAGCTGTCAATCAACATGCATGCGCATCGCGCAAACCTGTAAGGTGGAGTCGCTCACACCCGATGCTCCGTGTCTTTCTGTTTACAGTCGCCACATTGGAAGAGCACGGTCATGGAGAAGTCAGAGCAAACTTCTGCTAAAAAGTTAACCATTCCCTGGCTACTGAGGGCTACATCAACTTCAGAAAGAAAAACAAAGAAAAGTCAGGTGACTAAACTTGCTGAAAAACACATTAGAGACCAGAGTGATGTGCATGAACAATTGTAGAGGTGGGGTTAGAGGGAACGGGACGGGGAGAAGGGATGTTTTGGGAGGGGCCTTGGTACGTTGGATTTTAAAAATTCTCTCTCGCTCAAATACTCTGGACTGCAGCTTTAATATTTAAATTAAGAATTTACCAGAATTAATAAAAGACTTTTTAAAAGAGCTGCCATATAGTAGCATTTATTGCTTATCTTGATCATGTCAAATAGTGGTTCAAAAACATTTTAGCTTTTGACCCACACACTAAAAGATGCAGACTCATTTAGGCTCTATTAGGGGGCTGCAATTTTTTAAATTTTATTATGGGAAATTATTATTTATTATCTTTTCTAAATTTTTTATTGCATTTTAACAAACATTTTAAATAGTCTTCTGTTTAAAAATAAACTATTCCAACACTTATTAAATGTATTCCACTACAGTGAAAAAAGTTAGGCGTTTTGTAGACATTTTAAAGTAATGACTTATCAAACCATGCCAAACTGCTCTAATGTGAAACTATAGTATTTTTTCTCAAGTTATCATTTAGTCAAATTAGCATGTTCAATCATAACATATACAGTATCACTTCTTTAAAAAAAAATATATTTTTTTTAAGTGGATAGGTTTGGCTTTTTTTGCAATGTTTCATTGTTGCTGAAATTATAAGCTGGCATTGCTTAAAACATGTCAGGTTTACCTCTGAATTCTGTCAACAGTGATGGTAACATACCAAACTCCAGCCTCAAATGTTGCTAACATAATCTAAAACAATGTACCGTAATTTCCGGGCTATAAGGCGCACCTGAATATAAGCCGCAGCAGCTAAATTTGGGGGAAATTGCAGATTTGTCCACACATAAGCCGCACCTAACTATAAGCCGCGGGTGTTTTAATGTTTAGTTACCATATGTATGTGTGTGTGGGAGGCCACTTAGAGGCTACTCTCACACCCACATACCTTTGTCTGTTTGTATGTGAATACGGTTGTTGTCTGCTCTGAGGACACAGCCTACTGTTCGTATGTAAATGTTTTACCACCTTGGGCAGCTACTGATTGCTGCTTGAACTGAGAGAAAGCCGAAGCAGCCCAACCGGTTCCAGCAGCACTAGCTGGCCTCACTGTTCCTTAATGTTTAATTACTCTATATATGAGTTCCTGCTACCACAGAGGGGATTGTTGGGACAGAGATGACTGTTTGGGAACTATTGTATCAAAAATAAGCAGCCTACCGTGTCATCGTCTTCCTCCTCCTGCGTACTAAAACCACCAAAATCCTCATCGTCAGTGTCAGAAATGAACAGGTCCAGAATCGCCTCCTCAGCCAGTCTCTCTCCTTTGTTGTCCCTCTAAAAACCAATAAAATCCTCTTCCTCTTCATCAGTTTCGGAGTAAAACAGCCTCCGAACGAGGGCTCCATAAGCTATTGCGTAATCCTCTAATATGGCCACGCGTCGCGTTTGTGCATGCGCACGTAATGAACGTGACTGCGAGGTAAACGCACGTACGTAAAACACGCAAAAGCTTTATGAATCGCGGTCACGTAAATTACGTGCGCATGCGCAAATGCGACACACGGCCATAGAAGTGGATTGCGCAATAGCTGATTGAGCCGTTCGGAGGCTGTTTGATTCAGACACTGACAAAGAGGAAGAGGATTTTATTGGTTTTCAGAGCGACAACAAAGGAGAGAGACTGGCTGATGAGGCGATTCTGGGCCTGTTCGTTTCTGACACTGACAAAGAGGATTTTGATGGTTTTAGCACGCAGGAGGAGGAAGACATAACAAGGTAGGCTGCTTATTTTGATACAGCAGTTCCCAAACAGTCATCTCTTACTCTCCATCATCATCACGCAGCAGTCCAGTTTTTCAAAACATACTTTGTTGTGCGCTGGTGCTTTGATAGCGCCCCCTTGGTAGCCGTTAGCTGAGCCACAGATAAGCCGCACCGTTGTTTAAGGCGCAGGGTCCAAAGCAAGGGAAAAAAGTAGCGGCTTATAGTCCGGAAATTACGGTAATCTAAAACTATTTCCACCTTTCCTTATATCGCAGTGACACATAACAGCACACTTATAAGTTACTCATCATGCCTGGCAAAGCCATCCTGTGGCCACAAGCCAGCCGGATGGCAATGTAGAAATTGAGCCTTGACAAAGACAACAAAGCCCAACTATTTCCCTTCCAATGAGACACTCATTGCCAGACACATCAGCCATTGTGCCTTCAAGCCACCAGAGACACATGGCAAATGAAGTCCTCACACGCACCATGCCAGGCCAACATGCCAAGCAGAGGTAGACTTTTCACTTTTTTAAACCAATATGATAATGTAGTAAAAATACAGGAATGTAAAGTTAAATGTGATTATTTAGACAAATCTATAATCAACTGCAAGGAGCTGTTGCAGAATATTTTCTATTTTTAATAGCCTCACATGTTAAGTGGTTTTTAAAGCCATCACTTCCCTGCTGAACAGAGCTCTTTTTACAAAACCTGGGGGTAGGTCAGCTGATTTTGAAGAAACGCCAACAATGTCTTTACAAAACAGTCATTGCATTACAGGAAGTGCACTCAGCAGTCGTGTTACTTCCTGCACCTAGATTAATCTCAATATCATCCAAGTGAAGACCTGCTTCTAAAGGACACTTAAAGCGCATTATTAATTCTACTTTATGCAACTTTACAGAGTTAGACTTAGTCACATTTTACTATCAAGTGCCAAGTTTTACAGGACCTATGAATCTATGAATATAGCAGAATGAACATGGTGCAAAGCCAAACTAATGATTTATGGTGAGGCTGACAGACATTAGACATGGAGATACATACACAAACCACTGTGAAATTCATAATCCCAACAGGCATTCATGCTCACATCATCCTCTATGTGCACACCAGTGCATATAGCTATTGTAATAATATTTACTGTAACACATATTTGCTGCAACACAAAATACCCCCAAAACACTGTGCTGTTTAGGGGGGGGGGGGGGTTCTTTTGTACAGAAAAGACACACTAGCTAAAAAGCAACAAATAAAAGTAATGTAAATATAATAACACGGGAAAGGTTCCAGACATAGATTTATGGTAAAATATTAAATAGAACCTTATAAATTTACATACGTATACATTAGGACTTTTTAAAAATCCCCTGGTTAAAGGTGCTATAGCAAATTTTAAAAACAAGCTAGTTATAGCTAGCTATTTTACACAAGCACAGTTCCAGAGCTCTCACCCCTCCTGTCGGCTATAATCCTAGGCCGTGCCACCCACAGATATGGGACCATGCATTGCCACAGTAACAAGAGAGAGCAAAACACCAGTCATTGAAACGTCATGCTAATGTTTACCCTGGTTTTTCCTCTTTCTACATCCAAATGTTTTTTTTGGTTTCTGCTAGCTGAAAATGTGTTTTTCTTTTTGGGACCCTGGTATTTTTTCCTAAAATTGATGCGGTAATAGACATCCATTTATCTCTTTTTCTCACTTCTGCGATGTTCTGCTGAAAAATGCTTCAGAATGCATGAATGGAGGATCCACGGAAGTGCTGAAGTGAGGCGCTTTGGCGAGACAGACAGTCAGATTGTCCAATAGTTGCTTTCGGTCCAAAACGTATAATTGGCTGTGGTTTTTAGAAAACTGCGGGACAACCACTTTATTAATTTCTTTAGTTTTTTTATTCGCCACAATATATTTATAGCTATACTATGTTAGAGAACATTGTTAAAGAGGCATGAAAAAACATTTTATGCTACACTGTTTACCAAATTTGCTATAGCACCTTTAATATCCAATCAAACAATTAGATAATTATTACTTTCGATAAAAAGCAAAATCACATATCACATATATTAAACTCAAGAAAAAGGAAGAAGCAATATGTGAAAATTAACATTGTAATTCAGATGAAAAAATGCTGCTTCACTAAAAGATAATTAGCTGAGATTTTGGCAGTCTGTTGGTTTGGAGCATTTTGATTCATTCATACAACGTAAGCAAAAAAGGTCAAGTTATCAGCAATAATTTCTGAAATGCAAGAGTTGCTGCTCATTACTTTTGGAGTCAACAGTTGTCAATTTTTCCAGAAACAAACATCCCTGAAAGTTCGCTCTAAAGCCTTACTTAAAGACATTTGCAAAGTTACTTTTAACAAACCACAAGACATCTGAAACAAAGTGGACAAAGTACGCAGTGCCAAACACTGAGGCAGAGAACTGATTGGCACTTTTTTGCAACTAGAAGACTTGGAAGCATTGCAGTAATTGAGCCAAAAATTGAACTATTATTCATATTATAACCAAGAGCCAAACATCTGCAATAAAATGATTTAAAAAGAAAAGAATCACTGTTGCAATGGTCCAGTTGAAGTACAGACATCAACCAGATTGCAAAACTGTGGTAGGAACCTAAAAAGTTGTGCATTAACAATCACCCACAAACTTCTGAAGCAATGTTGTAAAAAAGTGTGGGACAGACTTTGCACTAAGTCAATGTCTGTAAAACAAAATTAATCGGGGCGGCATGTAGCTCAGTTGGGAGAGTGGCCAGTCTGGTAACCAGAGGGTCACCGGTTCGATCCCCAGCTCCGGCTGGGTTAGATTGTCGTTGTGTCCTTGGGCAAGACACTTCACCCACCTTGCCTGTGTGAATGTGTGTGAATGTTGGTGGTGGTCAGAAGGGCCAATGGCGCAGAATGGTAGCCTCGTTTCTGTCAGACTGCCCTAGGGCAGCTGTGGCTACAGACGTTAGTTGTGGTTTACCACCACCAGAGTGTGAATGAGTGTGTGAATGAATAATGCAACTCTGTAAAGTGTCTTTGAGTGACCTAAAAAGCACTACATAAAACTGATGTATTATTATTAATAATTTTATTTGGTTATCACCCTAATTTTGTATTTTGGCTTAGTTTTTGTTGAATAAAACACAATTTAATATGTCAGGTGTTTATTCTAGACCAGTTAATGTATTTAACTGCTTTTAAAATCCAGTATTTTTTCATATACTGATTTATATATATAAAAAACTTAGATTTTAAAAAGGGTACCCCTTTCATTTTACTTTGACTGCTTTAAACTTATGCAATAATGGAAACTTTTTTGTTTAAATTTATTTCATAATTTGTTTTGCTCTTATAAAGCAGATGGAAAATAAACAAAAGAAGCACAAAACAGAATATGCATCTTATAACTGGTTTGACAAGCTGCTTCACACACAAATACACGTCAGATGTAATTAACACATTTGGGACAACCTGCCCTAATATAACACAATACATAAAAACCTATCACCCAGTGTTGTGCAGGTTACCAATTCAGTTCGTGCACATTCAGATGCCTGAATAGTGTACTGAGACTGACAATTAACATTACAACTTTTCTGCCTGGTTGTTCTCACACTTCACTATCAATGGAGCACAGATAGGAACATTTTCCAGGCATGAGAAACTTGATAAGAACTGATTGACAAAGTCAACAATGAAACTACAGCCAGATGGTGTGGGCTAAGGAATGCAGACATCACCTGAAAAACTGATTACTTTTATGTGGATTCTTCCTAATCAGATATTGTTGTTCCTTTTCTTACTCGCTTATATCATATCTTCTAATGTTGAGTACAAAAGCATTACTTTTATAATATTTGCAATTTGGTGAAACTGGAGAAGAACCATGTGCAAACCCTGCTGATAAAGGCTGTATACAGGAGGAACCATCAAACTGTAAAAACAAATCTTTTTTTTTTTTTTGTTTTTGTTTCAAACCCTTCAGGGCAATAGTAAAACGATGGGGTGGTCTCCTCAACTTCACAAAATGTTTTGATAACTTTGGGAAAGACCCAAGCATAAAAACAGGAATTTACAAAGTATTGAAATGTTTCAACACAGGTTAGTCTTCTTCAGATCTTAAAAATAATATTTAGATGGTGTTTCCTTGGTGCCCAGCTATACAAGACAGACAATGACATACTTTCCTAAAATTCTATAAAATATTATTCCATGTAGCAAGCACAGCTCATTCATAACTCAACTAATTCAAACAACTATTCTACAAACAGGTGATAATATTCTCAATAGATACAAAGCAGATCCTAAGCAGTCAGTAAATCAGTAACGGTAACAAACAAAAAAAATCAATGCTTTTCCAGCTGTTAGGTAAACAAAAAAAAAAGTTTACTCTTGGAACCTTTTCATGCAATTCTGCTGTTAAATGTGAGGTTTTCATGCTTTCATCCCATCAGTGAGACCCAAAATAAGGAAAATCAAAGCAGAGATTAGAAAAGAAAAGAAACCTCCACATCAGCCTCGAGTTAGCCTTGTCATCATGTGTGTGTGTGTATGTACCGTAATTTCCGGACTATAAGCCGCTACTTTTTTCCCTTGCTTTGGACCCTGCGCCTTAAACAACGGTGCGGCTTATCTGTGGCTCAGCTAACGGCTACCAAGGGGGCGCTATCAAAGCACCAGCGCACAACAAAGTATGTTTTGAAAAACTGGACTGCTGCGTGATGATGATGGAGAGTAAGAGATGACTGTTTGGGAACTGCTGTATCAAAATAAGCAGCCTACCTTGTTATGTCTTCCTCCTCCTGCGTGCTAAAACCATCAAAATCCTCTTTGTCAGTGTCAGAAACGAACAGGCCCAGAATCGCCTCATCAGCCAGTCTCTCTCCTTTGTTGTCGCTCTGAAAACCAATAAAATCCTCTTCCTCTTTGTCAGTGTCTGAATCAAACAGCCTCCGAACGGCTCAATCAGCTATTGCGCAATCCACTTCTATGGCCGTGTGTCGCATTTGCGCATGCGCACGTAATTTACGTGACCGCGATTCATAAAGCTTTTGCGTGTTTTACGTACGTGCGTTTACCTCGCAGTCACGTTCATTACGTGCGCATGCACAAACGCGACGCGTGGCCATATTAGAGGATTACGCAATAGCTTATGGAGCCCTCGTTCGGAGGCTGTTTTACTCCGAAACTGATGAAGAGGAAGAGGATTTTATTGGTTTTTAGAGGGACAACAAAGGAGAGAGACTGGCTGAGGAGGCGATTCTGGACCTGTTCATTTCTGACACTGACGATGAGGATTTTGGTGGTTTTAGTACGCAGGAGGAGGAAGACGATGACACGGTAGGCTGCTTATTTTTGATACAATAGTTCCCAAACAGTCATCTCTGTCCCAACAATCCCCTCTGTGGTAGCAGGAACTCATATATAGAGTAATTAAACATTAAGGAACAGTGAGGCCAGCTAGTGCTGCTGGAACCGGTTGGGCTGCTTCGGCTTTCTCTCAGTTCAAGCAGCAATCAGTAGCTGCCCAAGGTGGTAAAACATTTACATACGAACAGTAGGCTGTGTCCTCAGAGCAGACAACAACCGTATTCACATACAAACAGACAAAGGTATGTGGGTGTGAGAGTAGCCTCTAAGTGGCCTCCCACACACACATACATATGGTAACTAAACATTAAAACACCCGCGGCTTATAGTTAGGTGCGGCTTATGTGTGGACAAATCTGCAATTTCCCCCAAATTTAGCTGCTGCGGCTTATATTCAGGTGCGCCTTATAGCCCGGAAATTACGGTATATAGCATATACAATATAAGTATATATTCTTTGAGGTACTGTAAAGGTTGAGCATGACTCAATGTCAAAAGTAGCAAGGTAGCACAACTGTTAGCTTTCAAAATGCTGTCACTAGACTGCCTGAGCTATGTAGTGAGAAGAAAAAAACATTGTCAAGTAGAAAGAACTAAAGTAGGAGAAGGAGAAAGTGAAACGGAAGGGGGTTGAGTTGTTAAAGGGAAGTAATTACAAAACTGCAGACAAAGAACGCACACAAATGGGTGTCAATGACTCCTGGCACATATCCATACAGGAGAGGTCAGGAAGTTGTTCGTGCTGACTGAGGAAGTAACCCCACTTCCTGGAATTGCTGTACAAGCCTCTATATCCAGTAGGATAAATAGTTGTCATGGTAACTTTCAATAAAAATCCCTTAGCTCAGCATGGAAGGAGAGAGACGAACCTCAAACTAAACACCATTACCCTGAAGGGAATTTTACTGGCCCACACAAACAGCAGAGGTACCAACAAGACAACCCGGCATAAGGCTTTAGTCTCTCAGGTCTGCTTCGGTTTCAGGGCGGTGTCTGTTTGTGTGAATCAGAGAAGCTCTAGAAATAACACCAAAACCATGTGATCAACTAGGATGTCTTAGGTCAAGCCTGTGCATTTCTAGGATAGAATAAAACAAGACTATTTCTACTTGATTTACTGCAGAAATTTCAACTTAAACTCTAGTGGGATGAAAATCTTTTAACTTCCTTGCTCGTGCAAATTCTTGGAAAAGTCTTAGCAGAGCAGTTTTGGAACACCAGAAGGTACTGCTGTTTGGTTGGCTAAATATGTGTCTGAGAGTGGGTTGACCAAAACAAGGTGAGCAGTCCAAATAAAAGGCAAATATACCTCTTTCATATTCAAAACTCTTCTTTTTACAAACCCCTTCTTTTTTTTTCCACAGCTTTTCTCACTGTTTTAAATATAATGGACAAACCTAAAACATGTAGCTCCATTATATAAATGTTTTGATAAAGTCACAACCACATGCTACATAGTCTTTTTTACTTTCAGTGAATGTAATTATATTTATTCTTATCTATTTATTTATTCATTTTAATTATTTTTTTAGAAAACAATAATTTGACTGTTTTTTTCTTAAGTGAAACACCCTGGAGCTACATTTCCACTGGCATTATTCACAAATGTCAAACACAGACGTATGTCTCTTATTTTCCTTTTTTTAATGTTTTCTGTCCATATTTCCATACTTCTCCCACCTGGTGTGTGCTGCCTGGGTTTTTACTTCATATACTCTACCTCTCTGTTTCAAGGATTATAAACCATGTTGGTGGGGAAAAAAAGCAAAACACAGAAATTCTTTGTTAATTTGCAAACCTGTTCAACAGTTAAGACACAATGCCCTGTAATCCCCTGACCTTCACAATCACAAACACAACCTCCTACAGTAGCAATAGAAGTTCATTCAGTGCATGGAATTAAGACTCTTTCTTACTTTGTAAGAATGTGTACAAGATGAATAAATCAAGCTGACGAAGAGCAAATTGAATAGAAATTGGTCCTGCACAGTACAGTGCAACAAATTATGACACGTAGTAAAATAGCAATCTAAATAATGCAGAACAAGTTCACAAGATGACTTGCATTTGCTTATTATGACTTTTATTTTTATAATTCAACAATAATAGCAAGCACCTGCATTAGATTTACCTTTAATGCTAAGCAGTTGGTTTTATGGACTAAATCCCAGGGGAAATTCCTCCCACAGGTTACCCACAGTAGAGTAATATGCAGCTGTAATCTCTAAATCTTCTGTATCTCTGAGCACTCTGGTTAATACAAAAATAACAGGGATTAGAGATAGGAATCCCAGGATATGTCCCATTGTGTTAAAATGCATGGCCCATAAGACTAAAAATAATACAAGAATTCTGTTTTTATCAATAATATTAGACATCCCTAACAGAACAAAAACTAACAAGAATGAAACACGTGAAAAATTTAAGCACTAAAGCTCCTCTTTTATAATAATGATACCTTTCTTTTATTTGACATTATCCTAATAGTCAAATTGTCTTCATTGATAAGTTCAGCTCACCTTCATCAAGGTAAGGTAGAAACACTGGGGGGTCCTGGAAATTTCTTAGTTAATTCCTGTATTTATTAATGAAAATAATATTTGGTGCCAGTGTATCAATTCTGGTGTCGCAATTACATTTAACCACATCTGTCTACTTTTCCACAGTTAAGTGAATGCAGTGGCTCTCAATTATTTTCCGTCAAGCACCCCTCCCATGAGCATAAATGCTGTTCATGGCCCTCTCCACGTGTAGATACCCTACACCCCCCAAACTCAGCATTATCCGACACAAAAATCCATCAAAAACCGCCACAACACAAAAAACCGCCCAAGCATGTATAGAGACACTAATCCTTAAAAGTCCTCCTGGCTCTCACGCGAGAGATCAGGCATACCAATTCAGTGTAAAGCCAGCTGAAAATATTGGTACCTTCTTTCAATTTTGTTTCTTCAACTAGCGGCCCAGTGAGATACAAGGTTTGCTGCCATCTATGCAGGTTATTTGTACACTCAGAGCTGTATTGTCATAGCAGTCAGCATCTGAAAAGACTCCACTCATCAACACTCCTATTTACACTAATGAAGTCCAGGAAGAGATACACAAGTATATAAACAAAATATTGTTGTTAGCTGGTTTTATATTTACATATGCTAATGCATTTATCAAGACAACACTAGTTTGTCTTTTTGTTTATCATAAAAATAACAATCTTGAATCTTACACCATAGAAAATAAATTAAATTAACTATGCAGTTTCTGTGGGGAGAGATTCTAGACTCTAGAAAACGTTATATAAAAACAGGTCATTTTTACCACGTCACCCACATAACATCTGATGTCCTAGAGACATTTCACATTTGCACATCAACGTCTCAATGCAACAGGTTACACAGCCTTTAAATTAGTACCAAAAAACAAACCTATGCTAATAGAAACAGAGAGCACAGAAAACAGCCATTAGAGATGGTATTGCAGAGAAGAGAACTGTGATTATTAATATAACCAACACAGGGAAATGGGCAGAACTGTAGGTCAGAAAATAATGCAGTGTTGTGGGCTGCTCAATGAAAATCTTTGTCTTCCACAGCAAAGGATGAAGGATGTAGATAAATCACATTTCACACCACGCTCCAGCTTGCAAGTGAACCATGGGTGGCACAATTGCTGTCCTTTGTCACTTCACACTCCAATACATACACACACAAACAAATAAACACACATATCTTAGCTTGACTGCTGTTTGCACTGAGCAAAAATATGCAGCCATCCACATGCCCACATCAACAGGGTAGCAGCAAGTCGTGTGGCACAACAATGGCCCCTTAACTTAGTCAAGAATGGAACATTGTAGACCTGATCAGGAGTCAATGCACTTTCTACAGCTGTGGTTTTCACATCTTCTAATAGCAAGTCTTAAAGAGAAATGGCCTTTCTGTTAAAACTTTTAACCAATGAACATCCTATATTTTTTATAAGTAAAGAATAAACATCAATCAGCAGTACCTTCTGCCATCTTTCCACATAGTTTCCAAACATTGTGCTACTTTAAAATTGTAAGCTTGTGACCTTATTGCCTCATTTTATATATTTCTAGCATGTGTGATTTTCTGCAAAACAATTATATCTAAGTCATGCATCTAAAATGCTTGACTGGAAAGTTGCAACATCAGGGAACAATGTCAAAAAGAACCAAATGTCCAAAGCATGACTTTATTTCGCAAACAATGATGACAAAAGTGCTCTTTGTGCCAGGAGTGGGTGATCTGATTATCTAATTTTAAAGACATTCTGAATCTGGTATGTGATATGCAAGGCGTTACATAGCAGGAGGCAGAATATGATGTAAAATATAGGCTTTGCAAACAGTACATTGAAAGTTACAAAAAAGGCTTACAGATTATTGTTTTAATGTTTATATCAATAGCACATACATTGCATTGTTTTCACAGTAATATATGGAAACAAATTTACAGGGGCCTCATTTATAAAACTTGCTTATGCGAAAAACTAGCCTGAAAGTTGAGTAAGTCACTTTTTACGCCAACTTTGGAATTTATAAAAGAAAACATCACGGAAAATTTTGCATAACTTTACGCAAACTCTGGATCTTGTGTAAGCACATTTTGGAGATAGGAAACCTGACAGCACAGCTGGTGAGATGAAAAATGGTGAATTTAAGACACAATTTCAGACTTGAGTTGTAAACCCTCGAGCACACACAGAACCAACAGTTACCCCCCCACCCCTGAGAATCTGAACGAAAATATGTTGCATTTTAGAATATTACATTATGTTCATACAGACATCTTCAGATTATATAGCAACTGCACTTATTGGTGCATTAATTGTAATTACGTAGACTTATGAATCCTGCAGTGACACTTGTGTGTAATACGCTTTGCAGCTCAGCCAGTATATGGTTGACTTCGGATAGGGAGAGTTCTTAAAGATTTCCAGATGATGACTGGCTGATCAGTGGATTTATATTCTTAGAGCATCCTATGGATTTATGAGCTGAACTGGGCTCAGTGTTAGATCAACAGGACCATCGGAACCAGCAAAACCCGGTGTCACCTGCACCGCTGCCTTCTGACCTCTCAGGTTCCTTTCAACCAGTGAATTATCCAACAGGTTGACTATTTGTTTGATAGGATGAACAACGTGACATTTCTTCCCCTTTGGATTAAATTAATGGTTTCATAAAATTTTTCTCTTAAATCCTGCACGATCTCTCTGTTAGACTGACAGCGTTCACCTGCAGTGACTCTGACACTTGGAGCACTTTTGTGTATTCATGATGTTTCTGCATCATAAAGTACTACACAATGTCATGACACGTGCCCCTCAGCCGCGCCTCGGCTCAGAAATAGAACGGTTGCGTATCTTTAGCACCATGGTGGAGACCAGCGCATCAGGGATGTGATGTGGTGGACCTAGGGGGACTACTTTATCTGATTACAATGGTTTCTTTTCAAAATCACAGCTCGAGCGCTACTTGGTGCAGCGCAAATGTCTTGTGTGGGACCCAGGCTTAAGACTGACAAACACTGACATTTCTACCTTACATAGATTCAGCATTGATGAGGTTTACTACCAACTTATCTGCCCTCAGTTATGGCAAAAACCCTATCCCCACAGATGAAAATGTAGTTGTTTTCTAAAAGCAGAATTAATAAAAGAGTTGTTGTTTTCATTTCATTTCTACAACTGATATTAAGTTATCTTTATAAGGTATAAAGATGACAAACTATTAGAACAGTGGAGCTTTTGGACACCAAATCAGATCCTTTCTAAAATATCAATATTAAATTCAAACTCAAGAGATAATAAAATACTGTTGTATTAGTAATCAAAACCTGTAAAGGACTATTTTTTTCCACAAAGAAAACTGATCAGCAATCTGTGAGAGTATTAATAACATTTATACAGTTCCCTAGCTTGGCTTTTTTACACACTAATTGCCATCATGGTTGTAATTGGTGCAAAACACTACAGTGCAGTAAGTGCCAAAACTGTACACAAAATAATAATTAGCAGGTAAAAGGAGACAACACAGGGAAGGAAAAGAAAATCACTGTGCGCCAAGTGTATGTTGTGAATGTGTGTATTTAAGAGAGAAAGAGGGAGGGAGGGTACAACAGAGGAGGGAGGAATGTCAAACACCAACAGCATTCCTATGTTTCTCCTTGCACTGCCTGCAGCACTTTAACATTGTATTTATTTCTTTTGTGCAACTTCACTGTTCATAAGTTAGCTATGACCTATGAAAATAAGCATAAAAGGGCAGGACTACAAGCATCAACTGTGAGACAAAAGATTAAAATAAATCAAAAGACATTAAATTAGGTCTAATATTTTGTCCTCTGTTGCATAAAGGGGAGAATGGAAAGCAACAAGTGATACAATTACAGGCAAATAAAACTATTACACTATACTCAGAAATTAAATATGTTGAAAAGCATGCATTTATATAAAAATGTTAAAAACACCATAAACCGACTTTCATATAAATTGCAAAAATCGAATTTAACATCCAGGCATATGTCATCAATGCATGGAAATTTACCATAAAATTGATGAAATTCACAAAGAAATAGTGAAGGAAAAAGATGAAGCTATATTGATGCCAAGATTATTCACCAGACCCATTAAAAGCCCTAATAAACAAGAAACCATTACTGTAAACCCCTGGGTGTAGCTTGAGCAAAACAGCTTACAATTTCAAGATTTTGATTTGGATTCATAAAGTTTCTTTCTTTTTTTTTTTTTTTTTTTACCAGATTAGCAGATAAAAAGTTTGACAGTGGTTTACCAACTATTGGTCTGGCATAAATGTCAGAACTACTGGTATTACATGTTGATTATATAATCTTTTTAATTACATCAATATAAACCAGTCTTCCATCAGGTTAATTCCATGACTGATGTGAGCTGACTCGGTGGCTAAAACTGGACCTGCTTAATGACTTCTGATAGTGGACAGCAATTTGCCTTAATTACTTACAGGTGCACTCACTGGCGCAACAATAGCTTCTTTTATATGGTAAAGACACACAGATAACAGCTGCACTACAGATGCACAACACCTAAGTGATTGTATATTCCAAATAATCCCAAACTATTTTTTGCACAGCTTGTACTTCATATTTCATACTGTTGACAGAGAACTTGACATTCACCTCAAAGCTGGCAGTGTTGTGACTTTTTAAGAAAAAAATGCTTCTAAAATACGTGATGCTGGTAGTTATTTGAGTTTTAATCTAAAATTGTAATCACTCCATCACTGACAGCTCTCTTAATTCACCATGGATGCCTTATCAAGGTTAAGTGTCCATTTTGGATTTTTAGCTCTTGTTGATTAACATCTGGCCAGCGGTGAGACACACAGCTATATAGTACCCCATAACATTGTGATTATTAACCCATAACTTATTGAATTTGACAGAAGATAATACGTAACAGCTTTGTATATAGATTTAAAAGATTTATAAGCGTTTAACCTTAGCAAATGTATAATGTAAGAAAGGCTTCAAGAAGGAAAAATATCGAGGTCTGGGTAACGTTACCATTTAAAAGCAGCACGAAGCACTCACTTACCCCAAATTAAGTTGGAATAAGTCTTCCACTAAAGGTACAAGTTTTAGTTTTCTCAAAAGCAACTTTTACGAAGGATGTTACTAAACTTTAAAGTACGACTCAAGTGAAAGGCGGTGTGTGATAGATGCTATGTCTGCCGCGAATTCCGCAGAGGCAACAAAACGTGATCGTGACAAGTCCTGGATTTTTAGAAAAACAACTCAGCTTCACCATGATGAAAACTTACCGTGAGAGAGCCGGATGAAGCAGGTGACCAGAACAAGAGACCATCCCAGGGAGAAACCGGGTATCTGCTCCATATTTTTAGTAAAATCCACATAGGGTAAGCCAGCCTAAAACCGAGCTGCCTCCCTCAGGTCAGTTACTTCTCAAAAAAAGTCTCGTTGGAAAGGGCTCACGCTCAATCTTAAAGGTTAAAAGTTAGCTTTATCGCCAGGTTACAAACGTGTCACCACTTCTTTACATGTGCTATAATAAATGTTACTCCAGAAAATGGTTTAAAAACACCCGTAAAGTTAATCTCATCTGAATACACACGGCGCTGAAAAGTCTCGCACCTCTTTACGCAGCCCAGTCACTGAAGTCAATGTGAGTGAAAAAAAACATATCCTTCCGCTGAAGTCAAGTCAGGATCTATGAACGAAATACAAAATATGTCTAAACTCGTTTAAGTAAAATATTTTATTCAATTAAAGTCATATCTATTACAGTTTAAAAACACGTATATGATTTTATATGCATATTATCGTGAAGAAAACGAAAGGAGAGTACAAATTAAAGTTGTCGTTTTCGGTGTCGTCGTGGCGGAGGAATTTTTTTTTCTCATTTTTCTACTTCTCGCAGAGTCTGGTATGACTCAAAATTAACCCGTTCGCTGAGTTTTCTTTCTTCTCTCAGTCCTCGTGAACTGCACGTTTTTTCCCCGACGCGTCTTTTAACTCCCACGCGTTTGTGTCTTCTTTTTAAAAGTTTTTTCACAAATTAATCTCACATTTACCTGCCAGGGGTTCGCATCCACAGCATGACAGCTGAGAGTTTCAGATAATATGGGTAAATAATAATAAAAAGTTTAGTACACATCCTGTGTACAAATTACTGTCAATGGCTGTTATATTTCAGGTTACTTACATGAGGTTTTAAAATGCAGTAGCTATTTAAATTACTGCATGCAAATATATATTTAGAAGAATATTTAAATCATTGTACAAATGGCATTTAATATGCTAAATTTTAATCCTATACATATGTTTTGCAAAAAACAAACCATAACTAACTAAAGGGGTTGTGCAGTTGTTTTTTATTATCTTGTTTTCATTAAAAGATAAACTTTTAATGCATAATAAAATAGTCAGTTTTTTAAAATCAAATTAAACCATAATAAAAATTTAATTTACAGCATTTTATAGGTTTCCTACTGGTTTAGATATTTGATTATAGTCATTACTTTTTAAAATCACACAAATTATCATTCCCCCCCCCCTGAATGTTACTAAACATAAGCTAACACTTTTACCCTCCAACCCCAACACAGACACTCACTATCAGCTTTGACTGTTCTGAGAAATCCCAGACTAATTATCCCTTATCAGGGTGAATAATCCAGGTGTAAATCACAGGCTCATCCCAGCGATTTGTTTGTCTTTACACCCCATTAGAAAAACTACTGCAGAGCTTCCTGCAAGTGGCCCTTTGTCCTCTATTCAACCCTGCTGAAAGGCCTGGGACCAGAGGAGAGCAAATTGATCTCCTCAGGGGGTCAGTACTGACAATGCTGTGTTGCTGAGGCTGGTGTCAGACTCTTGCTCTCTTGTGTGGTGGGTTGTCAGGAGCTGGCACCACAGAAAAGACATTCACGCCTGTTGTTTTTGTCAAACCATGCCCCGTCTACTTTCTAGACCAGGAGTGTGCAACCTTTATGCCTCGAGGAGCCATTTTACCATCTGTCCTGCAACAAATAATTCATAAAGAGCCACAAAATAAACCTAAACATGAGCTTTAACCCTTTGATGAACCTTAAAAATACAAGTGTTAAAGTCCCTTCACACATTTATATGCTCATGAAAGATCAGATTTACCAATTTAATACATTACTATATTAAATACTAATGATTTCTTCATTTTTACCCCTAAATTGCCAAGTTTTTTGCCCTGGTTAAACTCTATTTCATGATCTAAACACAATATTTTTTCGATAAGCTTAATGAAAAGTGTATTCTTGCTGGTTTAATTATTGCAGCCTTGTATATTTGAAAGATGATATATATTTTACAGCAAACATTTTGATTATAACCTGCAGAAACTTCTCATTCCTTTGTCAACATAAATCTAAATATCACTCAGGTTCATGTCAACAAGGAGCCACTTCAGAGGGGCTGAAGGGCCACATGTGGATCCAGAGCCGCAGGTTGCAGACCCCTGTTCTAGACGGTTCAGAGCATTCATTCCCACTTTGTTCATTTTTTAATAGAGCCAATCTAGTTCAGACACTCAGTAGTAGCATAAGATAAATCTGTTCAGTCTGTCTACAGTGCTGTTTTCTTAGTGATGTCACTCCAGATGTGGGCTTGTAGTTAGGGAGAGACGGGATGAGAGAGGGTGTGGCTCAGCCGCATAAGCAGAAAATACTGATTAGTTTCTCGTTGCCAGCGCTCTGATGAAAGACCTTAGAGGTCTAACAGTTTCTGAGAGAGGGGAGAAAAAAAAGAAAACATTCAAAAACAACATGTTGGGAAAGCTCCATCTCACGAAGGACTTGGATCCATTTCAGCCACATTTTCAAGTCATTTATCAAAAACCCAAACTTCACACTTATACTTAAGAATAAGAAATCTATTCCACTTTAATGCGTGTTTGAAAGTTTTAAACTAGTCCTAATTTCTTTATATTTTGCTTTCAGTCAGACCTTTTATATTCTTTTGAAGCAGTCTAGTTCTTCAGGTTTTCCAAAGTTCTTCTGTACACTATTTGCTATTTTTCACTGTTTTTGTTTTTAATAACTTTTACTTCTATTGTATGTTTTATGTATTATCCTTTCCAATACAGCACTTTGGTCAGCCTTGTTGTTTTTTATTTTTTGCCTGAATGATTTGTAGGTCAGTGTCTAATTGGTTTAATAAACAGAAAAAAAACATTTAACTGAAAAAACTGGTAATGGACTAAAAATGAGCAAAAAAGCACCAAATACCCTACATCTAAAGAAGACCAAGTCCTTCAAAAAGTCAGGAAAAGTGTTGGTTAAAGACCACTTTACAAGTTTACAAGAAACTCTGGGTTCTTAGCAGTGAAATTTAAGGAAATGGGGGACATTACAAGACTTTTCCCCAGTATTTTAAATATAAATCAATTTGAGGACATAGTAAAAAGAAAACAAGCCATGTGACCTCGTAACTTTGGCTCATTTTGGATCAGCTCCCACGAGTACTAGTTCTTTGTACATCAGGTACACCGCAGAGCAGTAATAAAACTTGGCCTGGATCAGAGCCATCAGCAGCTGCCATGCTGGTGAGAGAGCATGGATGTTGGGGCTCTTCACACTGATATGGAGCTCATCAGTCAGGGTGACTCCAGCTGTCAGACCGTAGATTTATACTGCAGAGCACAGCGTTCACAGGGTAGATAGTAATGACTGATTACACTGGGGAGGGTACGAGTGCATGTGTTCTTGTGCTCTCCCCGTAACCATAAACACACCATCTTCCCACACTGTGATAGCTATGGGAAACCAGATCAGTACCTGTTATTCAGGAAGAATGCGTGCCTTTACTTTTGACAGTAGAGCCAGTGTAAAGTGTGCATCTGATGCCTTTCTATAATTAGCAGCAGCAGGGAATGATACACTTTTCATTACAGAGCAATGGCTGCTGATTTGCATCAGCAGTTACACAGAACTCAAGCTCTAGTTGTTTTAATATACTTCACAAACTTTATTCTCTAATTAGAATTTTGCACTTTGAACACAACCCTTTTAACAGTTTGCCTCACCGAGATCAGTTTTGGTTAAATCTACAACTGGTTTTCTGTTGTATCTAATTTGATGGACTTTTGTAAACCTTTGTGAGTAGCTGAGAAGCTTTAATGCTTCCTTCTCCTTTTTGTTAAAGCAAACAGAGCCCATATGCTCAGCAGAGGTTTGAATTAAATAAGTGAGGCTAAGTCAGGAGGCGGTGTAGTTCTCTGGCTGCAGTCATGATTAATTCAGGGTCAGATCTCCTCTGCGTAAGCATCAACAGCCACTAAGTCAAGTCAACAAGATTAGAAGCCACACGGTATCTCATTTACAGAGATATAAATCAGATACAAGGGTTTCCAAGTATTTAATCAGCAAATCATTTTCCTGTGTGAACTTGGAGTTAAATGGCCCAAATGTCAACACTGGGGGACAATGATGCTCTCATAAGTGAAAGAAAAGCCCATAGATCAGCACTGTGCTGGTGTAATCATTGACTTGGTTACACATGAGATAATCTACAAAGAAAGTAAACATACCGGTGCAAAGTTTTGTTTTTTTTTTTGTTCTATTATTGTCAAAAAATAAACATGAAAGTCAAACCACAAAAAAAAGGTAATTTCCCACTGTGACCATAAGAGCTTGTAATAGTGCAACAACTAAATTCAAATTTAAAACATAGATTTGATGTAGATCACAATGCTCTGTACCTATAACACTAAATCTTTTTTTTACAAAAATATTCAACTATGCTAAGGCTGTAAAAGTTGATCATAGTTTCAATAAAAGCATCAAATTGTAAATATTACAAATAAAAGAAAAATTGTGATGTTAGCTTTTATTATTTAACAAAACATGGATTGCAGACCTAAGAAATCACGTCAATGGAACCTGTCTGACAACATGAACTAGGCTAAATGATCTCAAAAAGCATCACATCATGTCCTGTTTTTGTGAATGCTTGGTTCATGTTATTCTTCAGAAGTTGAAAAGGTGGCAACTTGTTTGAATGAAGGCATGATGTGATGTGGGTTGCAGATTCCTCATTTAAAGGGGTCTCTGGTGAGAAGAGGGGCAATAGAACAGGTGATGAAGGAAAGGTGTAAGAAGGAGGAGTGTGTATGTAAACACTTCCTGTAAACGGACCTGCAGCAGGGCCAGGTGGACAGGAATGTGCTGCTGTGCGTGGATGGGATCCTCCCTTCAGCGCCCCAGCATGCCCACCATCACCCCACACCAGCAGGCTATTTATACTGCACTGTGGGAAAATATCGGCCCCAGCAGTGTCATCTGGGTCCTGCAAGGTTTGTATTCCCCACCCACACGCACACATATGTAACACCACCCTGCATCCCGTCACCGTCGGTCATGAAACAGTGTACTAACAGTGTTGTTGCTGATTTTAACAGGCAAAGCAGCGACTTATGCTAAGCTTAGGTCATCTGATCCTTTAACATGCACCAAGTGTGTGTGTGTGTGTGCACATCCAACAAAACATTTGACTTCAAGTTAAAAACAATATTCTACATCAAATAGGTTAGAATCAATATCTGTCTATATTTGCTGATGTTATTTTTGAGGCCTCCTTAAACCTATAAATCAAAAGAGAGGTCACAAAAAGTAGTCTGATTACTTTAAACTACAGTATTGTGGTTTCTGGGTCAGTTGAATCCAAAATGACCAACATATTCTTACATAACCTAAGCCACAAACAATAAAATATGCTGCAAATAAATATTTCAAATGACACAAATCAACTTGAGAAAAGACGATCATTTTAAAGCTCATTATAGCTCATTTATGACATTTGGATTTGGGGAAACCTCACCTCAAACATGACCAGCAGTCAAATGTTTCACATGGAGGCATGGCTGTGCACACTGGTGCCAAAACATAAACACTCAAACATGTAACATGTCAAGGCTGTTCCAACATGCCCCAACCCCCCTTAAGACCCACGATGCATAGATCAAGTGAATCTAAATCAGGGGAGGGTAGCATTTGGTTTCAAAGGGGTTAAATTATTTTCTTAAAGCAATCAAAAGGCCAGACATCGGTTAGGAAACACTCTCAGGGATTTTTTTTTCCCATAAGGGTTTTTGCAGCATCGTTAGAATAGCTTGGTCTAAAAGAAAATCTTTCAGAGCATGCCTTTTTAGTCTGGGTTTGCTAACTTTAAAAATATGAAAAATAAAACTTTATGCCTTTATTTTGTCCAAAACCTTTAGATTACATCCTGTCATCTTAAATTTTACTAATAAAATGTATTTTTTAATTGTTTTTATATAAATGCATCAAGGGCTATCTTAACAAGTCATGATTTATCAAAACTAAAACTTTACTAAATAAGAAGGTTAGCTTAAGTCAGAATAAACAGATTGTTGTGACAAAAACAAGAACTTTTCTCATTTTCTTCCTGTCCGATGTGTAACATTTGTCCAAACCGTGTTGGGCTACATTTTTGTGCGTTTCACACACACACTAAAAGTCAGTGAGAGTGTAAAGTGAGCGTGCTAGAGACATCTTCCAGGGTTAATTGTATCATAAATTCACAAGCTGCTAAAAGACAGGCATGGCTGGAATTCACGCTCGAGTCCTCACTTTTTCCCAGCTCAACTTGTGTGTGTTTGAGAAATGGCCACTAATAATGCTGTGCTTTCGCAAGAATCAGATTTAAAAAAAAACCTTAAAGGGAGAAAAGGAAGTGAGATAAATATTTACCTTGTGTGTTACATCATGTTAAGCTCTTAGTTAATGTGTAGATTTACACTCAGTAACACAGAGGGGTGTTTTTGACCAGATACTGACTCACTGCTCTTTATGACAACATCTCCACCAATGCAACATACATTTATGCATGAGTGTGTTTAGGATTCCTCCATCTTACAGTCTTATGCTGCACTTTTATCATTTTATATGTTGTTTTTGTTTACATTTTTACTTTAAAAACCATTGCAGTTCTCACAAAATTATATATAAGTAAATATCTACCTTAACACCGTATTTTTTAAACAAACCTGCAGTATTCGAAGACGAAAGGCTGAGTAAATTCCCCCTCCCCCCCTCCCAGTGAGAAGTTCCCGGTTCCCAGGGACCCGTGTGTATGTTTGTGGGGCAATAACTCACCGAGTCCCTCAACTTCCTCTTTCAGCCTTCTGCGCTTTATGGCACCCTCCTCTGCCGTACAGCTGCCGTCTCCGCAGCTTCCCTCTGTTCTGATTGGACAAGACAGGAGGCTGAGGGAGGATGGGGATGGGGAAGAGACGGGGAAACAGCTGGGATGAGGTGAGAAGCTGGTTTGATGGAGAACATTTTTATTACGGGCAGTACAGATGACATGACGGACAAATCCACAAGTCCGCTGAATTTTCCCACCCACCAAACTGCATACGTGCAGTTAAATTACAACCCTCATGTAAAATTTTAAACAGTAATGGAAGTGGCATGTTTACCACCGCGCTGCACCACCTCCTCTGTTATCAAGTCTCTGAGAGTGTTCATGAACTGACAAGACAAATTAGTCTGATTTTCAAGCAAAACATCTGGTGAAGAGTTAAAGCTTCTTCTGACATTCATGTTGTGTAATGCAGTGGTTCTCAACTGGTTTGGCTTTGGGACCCTCCGACCTCCCTTAGTAACAACCCAGGACTCAAATTGAAACATAAAATTAAACGTCTTGAATTGATTTAAAGAGATGCTGCTGCAGTTTGAACCTGAGATAGTAGAGCAGAATATCACAATGCAAAAAACACCCTCCAAGATTAATAATCAACCAAAATGACCATCAGGTGGTGGCGCTATAGAGGGAAGTATTCCTCTTTACCTTCAATCAGCTGCATTTTAATTTAAAGCAAAACTCTTCACTTTAAATTTAGCCTTTTAACAGAATCAACTGTTTTATTTTATTTTATTAACCTTTATTTAACCAGGAAAGTCCCATTGAGATTCAGAATCTCTTTTACAAGGGAGTCCTGGACCCTATAGGGCAAGTTGTATTTGGTCATTTGTCCAAAGTCGTTGGGAAAGAAGTAGATTTTTACTTTGGCTATGACTCTCCCAAGAGCAAAGTCAGGGTCAGCAGACTTCTTTCTCTCAAACAGGATGACTTCTGATTTATTTTCATTTAGATGCAGAGGAATTGAAATCCTAAAGGTCTTGAGGTCATTCAGACAGTCCAGTAGAGGTTGCAGTGAATCATTGATGTTTACTTTATGGGAAATAAATCAGACTATCATAAAGTAGTGGAACTGGATTCTTAATGTCATTAACATTTCATCTAGTTGAAATATGTTGGATTTCTCATTTCCCTCCAGGGTCTAGTCAGATTTGGTCATAACTTTTCTATACTACCAGTGTAAATTAAAAATTCAAGATAATCATGTCATGTAATGTGAAATGGACCCGGAATTCCATCCATCCATCTTCTGTTGCCGCTTAGTCCTCCACGGAGGGTCGCGGGGGGAGCTGGTGCCTATCTCCAGCGGTCAAGGGGCGAGAGGCAGGGGACACCCTGGACGGGTCGCCAGTCCATCGCAGGGCCACACAGAGACGAACGAGACAAACAACCACACACCCACTCACACCTAAGGACAATTTACCAGCCCAATCAGCCTGACAGGCATGTCTTTGGTCTGTGGGAGGAAACCGGAGTACCCGGAGAAAACCCACACATGCATGGGGAGAACATGCAAACTCCACGCAGAGAGGCCGCAGAGCCGGGATGCGAACCCACGACCTCCTTGCTGCGAGGCAACAGTGCTAACCAGCTGCGCCACCATGCAGCCTGCGGACCCAGAATTGTAACCAACAAAACAATGACCAAGTGATAAAGGGAAGTTTTTTTTGCTCATTTAGGTTTGATGTTCCCGCTCCTCTGGTGCAGAACTGTGTTGTTTGTTACACTTCAGTGATGTAAAAGTCAGATAAAAGGCCACATGAGCATTCAGACTGAGGTCTCTTTGAAAAACATCAGATATGAATGTGATTTAGGACCACATATGATATGGGTTGGATTTTGAAAAAACAAGATGTGCTTTGACCAGAATGTCACTAAACAAATCAAAATTGGACACAAATGCAGAAAAAATGTCAGTTTGGCTACTTTGGCCTGCAGTATGAACGTAGCTGGAAACTTCCTAAAATAGTAGACAGAAAAGCAAGACTCAGAATAAAAGTAATGTAGAAAAACAATAAAGGCAATGCTAATTAATAGGATTTAGCTAAAAGCGCCACATTATTATGGACTCTCATCATTCACATAACCAACGTTGGTATTTGGACATTCTTAAATGATACACGCACACATTTGTGTCAGCTTTAAAATCTTTGGTTTTGAGGTCATGCTCGAGTCACACTTAGTTCATTTAGAGCTAATCAGCATATCTACTGGGTGCTTTGAGGGTTAATGAGATAAAGTCGGTGAGTTTTGTTTGATGGACTTGCAGAGACAGAATCAATGATGTTTAACTGTGTTTACAGATTGGATGCTTGTGGAAGCTAATGTGTCCCATTAAGAGAGAGTGAACCAGTGAAGCTCTGGAGATGAAGGTTGAGGTGATTTTAATTTAAGGTGCTGTTTCTTTAAGATTACAACAGACGGAGTCAAGAGTGGGAGTGCAGTTCTGTCCTGATCTGTCTGTGTCAGGAAATTTAATCAAAATAGAGTAATACGAGTTGGTAACGCAGTTCATTTCTTTAAAGCTGTTAAAATGGTTTTTTAAACAATGTTTTAGTTGTCTCAGTCAGTGGTGAGTGTGTGTGTCTAATAGAAGCTGTGTGTTTAGTACTTGTGCCTTATTCTTGACCTCTGATCACACAAAGTATTTTAATCCAATCAGCTTCGTTTTCACATGACTGTCACACACTCAGGGTTGCTACAGCAACAGGCAGAGGAAGGAGACGAAGTAGTGGTAGAAGTGAAAAGGGCAGGTTGTCACTGCTTTAATCACACTGAAATTAAAATTACCAAGGCTTTATTGTCCTTATTTTTAATCTGAAGCAGCATTTTTAGACTTTTAACGCCACAATCAGGAAGTAGATGTGTGTTCAGTGTTTCTGGGCCCTTTTTAAATTTTGTTTTTTGTTATCTTTGAGGTGGAGGTTAAAGGTTATGGGAATGGCTGGTGACAAACACTTGAAGCAAGAGAGGACAGACAGGACAGACAGGCCTGTAAAGACAGTGAATCATGGTACGCTAAAACCGACAGCTAAAAGCGGACAGTAACCAACACTAGGGGAAAATAATGCTTTGCAGAGAAAAAAGGCATCTTAAAAAGTGTTTTTAGAAAAGTAGGATATATCTGATAACAAGTGACTCACTTTTCTCGAGGTGAAAAGGTTAGTCTGTGCCCTGTGGTTTGTTTTTGGCACGCTACCCTCTGCTGCTTCTCGTTTTTTCTGACATTTCCTGTTGAAGATTCAGACTAGTCTGGGTGATTATTGCGATACAAAAACTACATCTGGGACCGCCAGCTCTTTTCTCTCTTTTTCACTCTACTCTGAAAACCGAAACCTACTTTTTTTTAAAAATTCTTTCACCTTGTGATTTGGAGCTAAGAAGAGGCCTTAGGCAGCAGAAGTAGTGAGTTTTCATTCTCATGTTTCAGCTCCGTCGACGTAAGCAAGGAGCTCCCCCTGCTGGACAGGCGTGGTATAACAAAACATCTTAATGTTTTATTGCTAGAAAAACAAATCTTTAGTCAGTTTAACCCTAAAAACAAAATAGTTTTACATCATCTATGATACAGAGAAATTACTATTAAAAAACAAGTTTCAATTTAAGCAATATTATTTTGTTCTTTATATAAAATTAGCATATTTTCCAGAAGTGCTTTTGCTTTCTGTATTTCAATGCGGTTTGAAAAATGGATGCGTGACCCCACTGTGGGTTTTAAAACAACAAATATCAATTTCTAGAAATCAAATACATTAATTCGTATCACTGCCATGATTGCTGCAAAAGATAAAATCAGTATAGTTGGACTAATGCTGTCACCATGGCCTTAGTTTAATGAACTTGATAAAAATTTCTATACTGAAATAAGAAGTCTTCCACTGTTGTTCAGAAATGTGAAAAATGAAAAAAATAGTTCAAGGGTAAAATCTTATACTTAAAAAAATTGTTTCAGTGTTTATCTGCTGTGTATGTGGAGTCTGTATTCTTAAAAGTTGATTTCACACAAAAAAAAACCCCAGACATGATCTGAACCCAGCATGATCTGCACTATCGTCTAAGCAATCACGATAAGCATAAGTTGAAGTTGAGGACCTTCAGACAGGAAGCATGTTTTGTGCAAATGATTTTATTCATAGGCAGAACAGAAAAAGAGGTGGTTTTTGAAAGCAGAGAGAGAGGGGGGGGGGGGGGGGGGAAAAAAAAA
>SSNR01000011.1:2287417-2325297 GCA_006937965.1 Callopanchax toddi
CTAAATGATATTTCAGGTCTAAACTATGATCTATGGGTTGAGTTCCACAACATCTGTCATTCTGATGAAGACCCTCCTTCCTCCTAGAGACCCCTTTCCATTATTTCTTGCCGCCGACATTTTTCAGCCAATGAAATTCAAATGTCTGCATTCTCTCAACATGCACGCGCATCGACCAAACCTGTACCAGTAGGGGGCGCTGTCGTACAGGACGCTCCGTGTGTTTCTCTGCCGTCTCAGCCGTTCACTGAGGACTCACGGCTCATTTCTACTAAAAACCTACCCATTCTCCAGCTAAAGATGGATTTATTTTATTTTTAAACCTTTCACCTCACAGAATGGTAAGGCTTGACAGGAATATGTGTTTATTTTGGTCAGAAAGTTCATCCAGGGCCGAGTCAAGTTCAGCTTCAGAGTCCAGCAGCAGCTCGGTGCTAACAGAGCTAATATCAGAAGCAGCAGGGACAGAGAGGGCTCATCACACCCTCGTAGTGTTGGAATAAGATTGTGAACTGTGAGTGATTAAACCCTACACATTGAGCTGTACAGTTCATGTCCGAAGTATATGCGCCGCGTGCACGCGCGCACACGCGACCGGACGCGCGTGTCGAGATGTTTTGAGGAGGAGCCTTTGGACGTTAGATTCAAAAACTGCTCTCCTGATGAAATCCTCCGGAGTGCCGCTTTAAAGTGGATATTTTAAAAAATGAAAATACATGAAATATATTTTTCTGAATGCTTTGATTTGCAGAATAAAACAATCTAACCCAGATGCATTGATGGGAAGAAGGAACTGTACAAAAATAATGGCATACTGACATCCCTAATGTTGCAAAAAGGGAATTTGACATATTTATCTTTCCCCAATATCATAAACTAAATGTATTACGCATTACAAGTTGAATTAAAAGAATCCCAAAATATATTGCAAACCTGAATTGAGTAGAATTCAGTCTACCAAGTGTAAACCTTGATTGGGGGATGACAGGATGCGTATGCTGCTTCAACCAAAGAAATGATAAAATCACATTATCACTTTAAAGTGAGATATGTTACCTGGAATCAGAGAAACTTGGTTTGAGGTGAAGGTTTCTCGGCAGAATTAAGAGATTTAAATCTGAAAAGTCAAACACTTTTAAATCTGAGAACCTTTGTGGAAAGGCTGAAATGGCCATCTCTTAGAGATTCCTGCAAACGGGTCAGCAATGAAAGTGGAAGAAGCAACCATGAAACGGGCAATAAACTTTTAATTTCCAGAAGCAGGTAAATGTGGTCAAGATGCCAAAAGCACTAAGATAAAAAAAAAAGGTCTCATTGTGTTTAGATTCTAGTTTTTCTTTATTTTGCTGAATAAATGACTTGTTTGTGAAGCTGATTTTGTCAAGTAGTATTTATTTATTTTGGATTTTCTAATTTGTATGCTTACAGTTCAGGGCTGCCAGTAATTCAACCAACACAGAATTTGTTTCTGCATAAAGACAACAAAATGGTGCAATCAAAGATAAACTTTAACATAAGTAATTTAATAACTCATACAACCAACACACTACTAGTAAATATGCTTTCATTTATGGTAAATATTAAAATCTGAATAATCAGCTACCTTCCTTTAAAATGAGACTGTAAATCATCACTTCATATTAGAACAAAGACTTTAAGTATGAGAGAACAGTGATAAGATTTCATTAAATATGTCCCTTAGTATGAAACAAATACAAAACAGGGTTGCTGTCTTCTGCGTACATTAATAAGCCTCTCCATGAGACACAATGTGCACGTGCAACTAGTTTCATCTTGCAGGAAAACGGTGATTAAAAGGTTGGGCTGAGCAAAATGAGCCACCTGCTCAATTTCTTTTAATGTCACTGAAATTCCATGTTATTAAAATGTTCTTTAAAAAAATGCTTAATCCAGCAGGTTAAGTTGTATTTCTTCCTAAATTATAGCTAAGATCATTCTGATGTTTTGATATTTTCCAAACATTTGACTGTATTAGATTTGGTTAGTTGATGGGTTTTGTTTTTTACTTCAGTCGATCAGTCAAATCAGTTCTATTTATGTGATGAGATCATGAGCATATAAAAAAAAAAAAAGTAGTTTGTTTCTTTTATCCATCATTAGACATACGGAGCAGAAATGCACAGAACAGGAAATTTGTTTTTTTTCTTTACACTTGCACAGAAATAACATTCAAAAGCAGCCAACCCACCCACACACTTACACACTCATTTCCTCTCCAATCCGGGGTGACAACTAGAGAATTACTGTATAATCATTAATAATAAAACAAACAATTTCTATTCAGAGCCACACATGGACAGGTGAGAACAGGATGAGCGTCTGTAAAGTCTTCTTAAGAGCGGGGATCCTTTTGAGTTGAAAGTGACAGCTTTTTCTCTGCGTCTGCAGAAGGCGTGCGGCCCTTTTTTTTTTTTTAACTTCACTACCTCCTTCCTCTTCTCTCAGAGCCACCAGAAGCGCACGTAGACGATGAGCATGATGAAAAAGACGCCACCTGCTGCCAGCTTGGCGTAGGTGGAGCGGGTGTTCAGATATTTGGCGTCGCTCCTGTATTTTTTCGACAGGCTGGACAAGTTGCTGGCCTTTGAGTCAAGTGCTGCAAGGAGGAGAGAACAGAAGATCCATTTCAGTTCTTTTCGTTTTTGTGTGAAACTTCAGCTTTAAATAAGAAAAACTGACCAGAGAGCGCCTCTCCTCTCTGCAGAACCTCCTCTATGTTCGCCACCATGATCCTCTGCACGTCCTGCAGCTCCGTGTTGATGCTGCCCAGATTCCTTCGTGCTCGGCTGTCGATGTATGTCTTCTTGGTTTTTTGAATGTAGGTATCTAAGGAGACAAACAGTTAAACAATAATGAAACCACGGGTCATTTAACTGTTTTAGGTTCATTGATTTGCATGTTTGATGTTAAATGTTGTGGAATTTCTGTAAAGCTTCATCAGCTCTCAGTAGTCTCAGAAGAAGATCCAACATTTGGTCATTATGTTTAAAGCAGCTGTGGCTATGAAGGTTTGTTGCCCAAAATGAGAGAAAATAGTCTCCGCAAAAGTCATGCTTGCAAAAAGCAACTACAGACAAACAGCTTAACTAATCTACAGTTTGCTAAAATATTATAAAAGAGTGATTTGTACTCTAAAACCAAAACACATTGTTCACTGCAGATCGGCTTTTCTGATCTTGGAAACCAGTCGGTTGCGATCACTGTCAGGGGTGTTTTTAGTGTCAGTCTGCTGCAATAACATCACCTGCATAATTCTGTAGGTTTGACTTGTTAAATGTATTCAAGCAGCATATTTAAACTGATGCACTGCAGCATCAAAGGTCACATCTGGTTCTGAAAGAGTATTTTCTGCTACACAAACCACAACAAAAACCACCAGTATACTTTCCTGAACACATTGTGACTGAATCCTCTCAGCTTTGCAATTTTCTTACCAAATTCGATGAAGGAGTAAGGACGGGAAACTGTGGGGACCTTCTTTCCGTGCTGCTCATGAAACTCTGCCTGCAGATCCTCGAGGTAAGCAAAGGCGTGCTTCTTGGAAAAGCCGGCGTCACACAGCACAAGGTAGCAAACTCCTTGCTCTATACAATAACTGAGAGGAAATAAAAGTATATTATGATTAAAAGACAAAGGAATGACTGAGAACATGTTCAAAATAGTTGAGAAACGATGTTTCAGTTTAGATTCCATGTTGTTTATAAAGCATACTCACTGAAACGTCACCGGCCCAGCCTCTAAAGTGCAGCGTGTGGGACTCTGATCATTGAGTTTCCTGAACAGCTGCTTTGCTTGATTCTGATACTGCTGAAGATCTCGACCCAACTAAACACACCAAAAAACAATCAATTATTATCAAACAATTCAATAATAAAGTAAAAAATAAATCTCTTGTTGGTGCAAGAAACTGACTTTGTAAAAACTAGAAAGAAAAACGCCCAACTAAATGTCGCTCATTTGGGAAAACGATGACAGATCTCAGTGTCTACTTGCTAAAACGAGGCAGGCTATATATTGAAATCCCCAACAGCTCAGATTTCACACTGATTTTGCTCACTGAGTTAATTTCTTGCTATTCAAAGTGTCGGGACAGAACTTGTTTGCATAAAATGACAACAGACGGCCTGAGCAGTGTGGTGCGACTTCTAAAACTGAAGGCGGCGGTGGCTTTAAAAAGAACACACGGTCACATATGCTAGGTCGGTTGTCAGTTTTTACACTGCAGCATCACAGAAACACACAGGATAAACCAGAGTGCACACACAACCAACCTTTTCACTTCCCTTTTTGAAAGCACACAAAAAGAGGGGAGAAAAAGATGTTAGACTCCCATTAAGAGTCAAAATAAAACTCATGAAACAATAAGATAAAATTTTGTTTTTTGTTACACTTACTAGTCACATTTCACAGGAAGTTCCTGAACTCACTAACAGAAACCAGTTTAATTAATCTATATACTTAAAAAAATACTGTTTTACAAAAACTCCCCAAATTAGAAGGAAATGTAAAACACAATTTATTGAATTAAAGAGTCACTGTTAAACCACATAAATCACTCCCCTCACAGACCTGCCTTCGTTTCAGGACCAATCCTGACCTCTGCAGGCTGAAATCAGTCAAGATTTTACTAACAGTTTGGATTACTATCAAATACAAATACATAACATGAATTTAGCAGGAGCTAAAAAGAACATTTCTGTGACAAGGCCCAAGTGGCTCATTTCAAATGGAACGATCGTTTGCTGCAGAAAAGATGACACTTTGAAAAAGTTTCAAACCACTCTAGTGTCTTTATTCTTTCCTTCAAATAAGACAGATTTTTGTGGTCTTTTAAAAAGGTCTTGATCAACACTTTTGGGGTTTTCTGAAGGTCTTTCAAATTTTTTTTCTTGTGACTTTTGCCTAATATTTTGCTTATTTTCAGTCCAGTCCTTGTATCCAACTGTAACAGGATAATTTGCTTAAAAACAACATGATGACTAAGCAAGTAAGGACAGAATATGGAGTGTCAGCCAATAAATAGCATCTTAAAGTCATATCTGTAATAAAAACACATTAAAAGATACATCATCCTTCAGCAGATCATCCATCATTTGTCAAGTTTTCAGCCAATACTGAATCACTTTTTTGGTGCCCAATAATATTTTAATTATCAAACTGTTATATTTAGTTGTTTTTTTGTTTTTTTTAAGAAACTGGTATCAAATTGTGCATTTCCTCTTGGCTGCTGGTATCAAAAGATTAAATTTAAATACAATTTTTGGCTCTTTTCTGTTATGTGTTGACAATACTGGTTAATCCCTTGAGTTTAGGAGCCTGGATGTTCAAGAGTCACATGGTACTGGACTGAAAATAATTTATAAAGCTTAAAGTAAGAGGAACGCCTCTAAAGCCAGAAAAAAGTGAATACTCAAAGATTAAAATAAAGTCTGGATCCTTGGAAGAAAAATGTAAATAAAGGATAGATGACTTAGGACTTTTAAACATAATTGTGTGTTAGAAAACCATTTTGCCTTTATAATATTAAAAATGTACAATTTAAATAAAACAAATATTTAAAAGGTCCGAATTAAACTAAATCTTTTTTCATTGTGAGGTTGTCGCAGATTTATTATTTCCAAAAATAATTCTGAAACTTGCTAAAGTCCTGCCCTGTGTTGAGTCAGGTTTAGACTCACTGGTGAATTATGTAATGTGAGTGCCTGGTTTTAAAGCAAGCAGGCCTGCTAAAGTTAAGTATTTACCAATAAAACAAGTCATTTAAATAAACTTTCTACAGCAAACTGTCCTCAAACTCTCACACACATTTATTAAACCACCCTCTGACCAGGACGCTGCTGTCTAACGTGTCCCTGTAGCTGTAGTAACTGAGGCTGTCTGTAGCAGCCTGAAACCAGCCTCCAGAGGCTAAAAGGTTAAAATATGAACCTGCTCGTCCTCCTGCATTGAAGCGGCTAGCGGCAGACCGTCAGCCAGCCGAGCGATCATCGTCAGCAGCACCATCTCTCCAAAATGTCCCGCTGTTCCTCCACGGCCTGAAACAAGCTCTCAGCTAGCTGGAGCCCCTGTTTGTTTGACAGGCTGATAAGTGACAACACAACAGGAGCGACGCGCTGAGCTGGCCGGAAACGAATCAGCTTGGAGTGTACCACTCAAATTCCGCCGTGCTCTCGCTGCCAGGAACCAAAGTGCTGACAATGAACGTTCCGCGTGATGTTTAATTTATTGTTAACGATAATTATAGTACAGCACACATACTCTTTTAATAATCCATTTCCAATTCTATAAAAAAATATTATAGTACTGTAAAATATCTAAAGACTCCTCTTCATGAAGCCAGACTTAATTATTTTATTTTTTACAATATTTTAATTGGATCTTTAGCTGCAGTTTGAGGCTATTTAACATTGTTAAAGTTATTTTTGAGCAGGTAACTTATTCTAAACTGTACATTTAGCCTATTTATGCAGTCACAAATTGTTCCAATTTTTAGCAGAATCTAAAAAATAGATTAACAAGTTTGATAAATGCAAAATGTTTAAGCACCACCAAAGTGATTCCCAAATGGTTATCTGGTAAGTTGGCTAAAGGCAGATAATCTGCCCAGTTTCAGGTCTTTAATAGATTTGTCCTGTTGTTTTTGACATAACTTTCAGATAGTATTTGTCTTTGTGTTTTCTTAAAATGGATCTACTGTACTTGTCTGAAAACTGAGTTAGGATCAAACCACCACCAAGTCTTGCTCATCAAACATGTTACAGATGCTACTGCTGCAATTGTCTAAAAACCAGCAACATATCAATTTTTATCTTGAGAAATGAACCTAAATTCCCTTTAAAATGAACAGAAACATTTATCTGCAGTTAAGAGAGTGGAAGAAAGTATCTAAATATAGGTTCACATACTTTTGGTAATTAAATATCTAAATATATTTGTTCACTGGCTTGTCTCTGTACTTTAAATGTTTACTGGTGCAAAGAAGAATAATACAAAACAGGTTTTCAGTGTTCTCTTTAAATGAGTAAAATCACTCTAAATACAGTCAACTTTGAACTAAACTCTATAAATACATTAGAGCTATGAAATATTTGAGAACAAAAGATCTTTGCAAGAAACCAAAGTATATTTATTTGTAACAGCATTAGATAAGTGTTAAAATACAATTTGTCATCATTTCCCTTTTTATATGCTTATTAAAAAGAATCCACAAAAAACAAAAATAAAAACCTAATACTTATTTTCATGTGGAGGTGAAGAATAAAATAAAAGATTTTTAATATTCGGAAGGAACCTTTTAAGCAGCCATGGTTTTTTTCTTGTTTGATTGGATAAATTATGAAGAAAGCAAGAACTCTTTCTTAAAACAAAAGCTTTCAAAATGTAACGATTTAAGATAGTTGTACTGACTGCAATGATTTCATCTCTAATAAAGAACAAAATTAACCTCACAGAGAATAGGAGAATGCATTTCATTTGTTATGTTTACAGTTGAACAAAATTCAAAATGTTACATTTGTAGAAGCATTTAAATAAATCTGATAGACATTTAGATTAAAGTAACAAAGTTCTCTACAAGCTAAAACAGTTAACTCTTGACAAGCAAAATGTTGAGAAGAAAAAGACTTTTGTAGATTAAAGTGAAGGAAAATGTTTTTGGGGCAGGTTGAATGATTTTGGATCAGTTTAGTAAGAAAACCTACAATTATTCATTTTAAATGTTTATCTGGAACTAACCAGGCAATTCCACCTTAACATCCAGCAGGTAAACCAGCAACTATTCCTGCTCAATTCTGAAAAACAAGTGTAGAAATCTGCTGTGGTTTAATGTTAAAAGTAATTAGTATTTACTAGTATTGTGCTAAAGTATGATTGCTGTGCTGTAAGTAATACTCAGAATAACGTAAAATACAGATCCTTGTAGTACAAACATGTTAGCCTTTAGAAAAAAGGCTGTGATATTTCTGCACGATCAACTCAGCGCGAGCATGAGGACATGGCATCAGAGGGAGTCGAGGGGGTCCCAGACACAAGCCGGACAACTCCGCCATCAGGTGCTTGTTCACGCCAACATCAAAGCCTGTCAACGACAGAGACAGAGAAACACGTCCAATATCACAACCAGGGCCTCACTCCATCAGATCCAAGGTAGGTGGCAAAGATCCCAACTCACCCAGTTTAATGGCACAGCTCAGAAGCTCTTGCATTTTGAACTGCAAATAGAAATTAGAGAAAGATTTAAAGAAATCTGTTAAAAACACGACAGAGGAACAAACAGAAACACCTGGTACCTGTATTGTCCTGGCTTGGACAAGGTCCCCTTTCTCAAATGCTGATAAGAGCTTGTTGACATGACATCCCATGTAGTTGTATGTGCTGTGGGAAGAAAAATTTACAAAATGAAATATAGAAAAGATTTCTAAAAATCAAACAAGTAACTATGAAAATAAAAGATCACTCACCTGCCAACTGCTCCGTGGGCTCCCATAGCCAGGGCAGCTAACAATTGCTAAAAAAAAAAAAAGAAGAGCAAAAGTTTGTTTTAGGGTTTGGTTCTGTACTGGGGTTAGAGCTATAAAATACAAAGGTTTCCCATTTTGTTGTAATTTATGGGAAACTTTGAGTTATTTGTGGATACTTTATTTTGTGGACAAACAAAGAAGCCCCAAAGAAAAGACAAAAATAAAAGTAATATTAAAAAAGACCAGGAAGCTCTCCAAACAAAAACATCTTTAATAGTCAGTTTTAGCAGCATTTTATCCATTACTGGAAAATAAAAAGTAAACAACACAGAAAATGCGTTAATTAAAGAAAAAAGTACCAAATACTTAAACTACATCCAAGACATTAGTCAGAAAGGTGCCAAAGAGCAAATATAACCTTGAATATGCTTCAGAGCTGAGAGATCATTTTAACTCAGAAAACTTTGGTAAAAACTGTAAATGCTGCAATAAAAGGCTCTAAGATGTGTTAAATATAGGGGATTATTAAAAACACAAAAATATCTTAAAATCCAATTTAATCCCAGGGTACTGTGAGCAGCTACAGTAGGAAAGCCCCTAAAAACAAACAGATGTGTGGGGAGAAAACTGACCTCGTCCACGCCGTACAGGACTGACCACTCAGGCCGGCAGTAACTGACACACTGACCAAAGTCCATGAGGTCGCACCCAGAGAACTTCACACCTCTGAAGGAGGGGATGAGCTTATCTATTCCTTCAATCACGTCTCTCACTTGCACTAAAAAAGACAAGATAACCTCAATTCCAGATCACTAAAGCACCTGAGTCATCTGGCAATGACTGTCACTCTGCTGTGACTCCAGAACATAAAATCAACTGACCATTAACACCTGTGAGTGCTGGGATCTGGTAATAGTAGAAAGGCACATTTGGAGCAGCTGAAGCAACTTCCTTCATAAATGCTCTCAAAGCCTCTGAGACAGAATGACAAGAAAAATGTTTTATTATTTAAGGTAGCTTGAACTCATATGGTACTGATGCAGAAACAAATTGCAGGAAAAAGCTGGGGGTTAATCTCCTTTAATGTGAGGGAATGGCTGGGATACCTGCGTTTTGGGGCTTGAAAAAGAAAGGGGCGATGACTGCAATCCCATCAGCCCCAATTTGGGCTGCATGACGGGCCTGGAGGGAAAACAATGAAAACCTAATTATGACCTGAGTGAGTATCAGTGACTGATTAAAAACACAGAAATCTCTAAAAACAAAACAAAGTTAAACACCTGTAGATTTTTAATTTTACTGAACTAGAACTGTTGGTTTACACCGATTTATTTTGCAAATTACATCTTTAAGTTTGAACTTTTATGCATAAGAACAAACAAAAAGACTGCTTTAATACTGATTTAACCAGCTGCTTTGATTATCATGAAGTAAACAAAGAACTCATTCCTTTGAATATTAAGATAATTAAACTACCTGCTCTTTAAACAAGAGTTTTATTTATTTTTTCAGGAAGTTTCAGCTTAACAAATATTAACAGTGACTCAACTATTGTCATGAAACTTTCACTTAAAATTATATAAATGATTTGAACTTGTAACATATAAAACAATCACTTTTACTTTGGGGTATAAAATACAAATAAAACTGAAAACTATTATTTACAACTATTTATGTCCTGGCTGTGACTAATACAAATGATAAAATGACAGCAGGTTTTCACTGTAAGCTGTTGTTTATAATGAGAATATTTTAAAATACGTATGCATTTAGGATGTTTTGCTTCAAAGATTCTATAAAATGACTATAAAGCTTTTTATCAGCAAAAGTGTGGAGAAAATCTTAGTTACAGTCAAAATATTTATCATGTAAATTTTGGATATTCACAACCATGTTTTATGAAAAAATTGTCACCTGTGATTTAAAAATCCCAAACAGGAATAGAATAGTTTCAGCTTTGATTTGTATAGAGCTATGGTTACTGTCAGTCTACAGAGGGAAGCTTAAAATCAGCTGCAAAGAGGATAACTCATGAGAGGACTCACCAGTTCTTGGGACTCTTTAACATTCAAACAGCTCACATGTACGATCACTTGATCCATTCTTGTTGGGACACACATATTTTAAAGATAATTTACTGTCAACAGTCAACATTTATTCCTTCTGCAACGCATCAGACAAACACTATGTGGAAGTACTGACCTGCCTTTGGCTTTCTGACACCACTCTTCCGCCAGGCTCTTCCTTTCTGCTGTAGTGAGAGACAAGCTCTCCCCTGTGGTGCCATTCACTGGAAGAAACAGATGTGATTTTCCCCCTCACATTATAATAATATATTTTCTTTTATTACGGTAAAAAAAATCCTTCTACACGGCAACATTCACTCACAAAACTGACTTCTGCATTATTAGCAACTAAGGACAAAAATAAAGGAATGACAAAAGTTCATAATGACCTCATGAAATAAAAAATAATTTATATGAAGGAAACATCTTTAGCAAGGCACCATCTAACAGCAGGAAAAAGGTCCGCACAGACATTCCATTTAATACACAAACGATGCTGGTTCCCCTTTTTGAACTGATAAAGGAAATGAAAACCAGCATAGCTGGCAGAATGTCTGAAGCTGATGACTAAATCAATGTCAGTGGTTAGTTACTAAAGTTTATAGCTTCTGACCCATAATGCAACAGCTGTAGAGATCTGCAACAAGAGGCATTCCTCATTTTAACTCACCAAAAATGCCCTTTACACCTTGCTGCTCTGACAGGTACTCAATGTAAGGTCCAATAACTGACAAGTTGATTTCACTGTTTTGGAAAAATAAGAAAATATTGTCTTATACATAAAAATTTCAGCAAATTCACTCATTTTTTACAGTGGACTGACTGTTCACACTGACACCAGTCAATCAGAATGATGACCTATTATCTAAAAGTTCTTACCCATCTGTGGTGAATGGAGTGAAGGTGGCTGCTACCAGCCCTGTCAGCTTTTTTCCAGCAGCTGGAGCCATGATAAATTTAAACTAATAAACATACAAGAAAACACAAATAATAGAAAAAGTAGCTAAGATAATAATAAATGACAAGAGAAAGATAACGGAGGTTTTAGTGTAAAATAATTTTTACTGTGACATTAATTAAATTCTTTGTGAAATTTGCAAAAATATTGTCTCATCAGAAGCACCAACCTCTCAGAATCTAAGATGGCTGATCAGCGTATTCAAGGTGCTTAGTAATAAACCTTGTATTATCACTTCTCTCTGTTTGTTTCCCAATACATTAGTCGCTAGCACAATACTGTACTGAAGTCGTAGTTAAACATGTTGCTACAGAGTCTGAATGCATAAAATACAGAGAAACTGACTGCTAGCAGTCACGTGAGGGAGCACTACGGAAACAACAAGTAGCAACTAGCAAGCATCCTACTAATGTTCTGACTTACAACAGGAACGCTGAAAAAATGGATGTCACGTCACTCCTAGGTCCAAACTAAATGGAGCGCAGCACAAATCATTGCTTTCAAGAACCAGGGGTAAGGATAATAAGTTCCCCTGAAGCGTGAGCCCACAACAACCCAAGTCCGAAAAATACATGGCAAAAATGCCAAGCGAAATACGCATGCGCACTAAGACCAGAGTGGAAAACCGTTAAAGAAAGCCTATTATTTCATCCCCATTGCTTGGCGTTCATTAGTATTACTAGTTGTTATTGATGTGATTAGACTTATAAAAAAAACTGGATTTTATTTAAAATGGCGCAGTGACTATTTTAAAAAAAACTTTTATTCTTTAAATATTCCTCCTGCATCCAAAAATAATACAAGCATTATGCGAAGCATTTACATCAACGGAAAAGGTAGTAGCTCATTATAGAGTCAAAACAGCAAAAAATTGTATAAATGGGTATAAAAAAATCTCTGTAAGCATTTATATGAACAAGAACACAATAAGAACCGTCAAAATGAATGAATCCAGATGTGGAGTTCAGCATACCTCTTGGTCTCCGTGCGCCCTGTGCATCAAATTGTACTTCTTGGGTAAGGAAGTTGTAATTTGTACGGTCAAAAACTGCATGCACAGCATTTGCCAGGAATTTGTTGATATGCTTGTCACGTGAAGTCAAGTGAGACCGCTAAGCTTCATGGGAAAGGTAGTTCATTTTTTAAAACGCTATCATAAACACACGACAAATGGGAAATTCCTCCATGTACTGAATAGAGAATATCCATTTTATGTTTAATGTATGCACCCTAACCCAAGCCGCTTTGAGATGTCTCTATGTCACCAAATAGCCACTTTATTCATTTACAAAATGTTGATGCTGCTTTAAAGTGATAATATGCAGTTTTGCTAGTTTTGGGCTCCCTCTGGTGTCCGTTTTAAATTACTGCATTAAACAAGTTACCAGACCGTTTCAGCTTCTAAACGCCAATATCTACCTGTTGAAATGTCTCCTCAGCCTTCATAGCTTTCTACAGGAGCGGTTATTTACTCTTTCAAAGAAATCAGCTGTGTTCAAGCAGGGAGAGATTGAAAAAAAGCAGGAATCATGAGCTAAAAACACTCCAGCGCTAGCATAACAGCTAGCCACTTTGGGTTAGCCTAACTCTCGTGAGACACGTGACTTCCTGGGTACCGTGACGGCGACGGAGATCTTGCAATCGTGGTTTTCCGGCTGTAATCACCAGATGGGGCTAAGTGACTTTTCATTAACTTTGTAAAGGGTCATATTAGCACAGACTGGCTCAAGGAAAAGATTTAAAAATATGAAAAAATTGCATATTATCACTTTAAATTGTTTTCAGGATGTCTTGGGGTTATGGTAACCCCAGCGATACAGAATAAGTTATATAGTACATCGGTGTTATTCTGAATAACACTGGTGTACTTTATAATTTTTGTCTTGTGAACATTAAATTAAATATTTTTAATCAAATTAAAATCTAATAAAATACAATAAATAAGAAAATGCATCAATCCTCATGAACAATAAATATTTTCACATTATCTGTATTATAAGAAAAACTGAAAAATTTGACATGTCGTCTGATTAAAAAAAGCAATTTACGTAAAGCGGCACTCCGGAGGATTTCATCAGGAGAGCAGTTTTTGAATCTAGCGTCCAAAGGCTCCTCCTCAAAACATCTCGACACGCGCGTCCGGTCGCGTGTGCGCGCGTGCACGCGGCCCATATACTTCGGACATGAACTGTACAGCTCAATGTGTAGGGTTTAATCACTCACAGTTCACAATCTTATTCCAACAACACTACGAGGGTCTGAAGAGCCCTCTCTGTCTCTGCTGCTTCTGATATTAGCTCTGTTAGCAGAGAGCTGCTGCTGGACTCTGAAGCTGAACTTGACTCAGCCCTGGATGAACTTTCTGACCAAAATAAACGCATAATCCTGTCAAGCCTTGCCATTCTGTGAGGTGAAAGGTTTAAAAATAAAAATAAACCCGTCTTTAGCTGGAGAATGGGTAGGTTTTTAGTAGAAATGAGCTGTGAGTCCTCAGTGAACGGCTGAGACGGCAGAGAAACACACGGAGCGTCCTGTACGACAGCGCCCCCTACTGGTACAGGTTTGGTCGATGTGCGTGCATGTTCAGACAATGCAGAAATTTGAATTTCATTGGCTGAAAAATGTCAGAGGCAAGAAATAATGGAAAGGGGTCTCTAGGAGGAAGGAGGGTCTTCATCAGAATGACAGATGTTGTGGAACTCAACCCATAGATCATAGTTTAGACCTGAAATATCATTTAAAACATTTAGAAAACTTTGATACAGAGAAAAATGCTCCAGAGAGCCGCTTTAATGTAAATATTTAAGCGCTAGTGGGACCTGGAAGGATCGTAAGGTTTCCGAGTGGCTCTTAAAGACGACATAATTTTAGTTGAGATATTTCCCCTCAACTTAGACTTTCAGGCGTTATTTCTGCTTAGTTGGATAATATACACTTAAGATATACAATGTAAATCAACAAACAATAATCTAAAAAGCGTATTATGTATGTGTTTCTTATGTTTCAAATGGCGAATACTGGCAGAGCTAACGTAAACCTTATACCTGCGAACCTAAATTCAGGAGAAAATGAATACCCAGGAAGCGGATGTTGTTGACGTTTCAATCTACTGGTATCCGGTTAGTAAGACAGCTACTTTCTCGGCGGAACATCAATTTACAGCGACTTATACATTCTGAAACCCAAGATGACAGAGGAAATAAAGGGGTCAGCTTCACTTGTCAACAATGAAGAGCCTTGCTTTTGATTCGTTTTGTATTCCAGAGCTACGTATCGTCACTAGCTCGGCTATTTAGCCTATCTTGCTAATTAAACCGTGACAAGTGTTCCGCTGCTGACAAACGAGGAAAACTGTCAAGCCGAGGAAATAATTAACTTCTTTCTCAAGGGGCCTTTTCAGTGGCATCGGGAACTTTTAAGAACAGTAGTTTTCAGTTGATGGCATCTGGATTTTGGTTTATTTGCTGAGATGAACAGACAAGTAAGACATGGACTCCTAACGATTGTGTAAATTTTCTGATCGTTGGCCTGTCTCGAGGCTAAAAATTTGACTTCTTAGCGGTTTTCATAGTGCCAACGAATTTTTGTTTACATGATTTAGATTTCTTTATCAGAGCTTTTTTGTTTGTTTGTTTGTTTAAAAGGCCATTGATGTAAGACCGGTCTTTTGCTGTCAACGTGTCTCATTGGGTTCAGGTGACAAGTCGGAAAGATAAAGATGACCTACTAACAGGACGTGGAACAGTTTGCACTACAACTTTTTTTGGCACATCTTTGGTAGATACTCTTTAGATAATCTGGCTACTTGAAATTACATTCCTTCTAATGTTTGTTGGCACTTTTAGGTTGCACTCAGTCTGACAATCTATCATATTTCACACAGAGATTATTGTGCACTAAAACTAGGGCATTTATGATTAGCTGATATCTTGGAGTCAAAGGCACAGAGATGATTGAACAAGATCTCATATGTATAGATTAATGAGAGGTAGTCTGTTTGTGTTACTTTTCCTGTTTGGTTAGGGTAGTGGTAATGACTAACCATTTACACAAACAGACTGTTAGTGTTAGTTGAACTGTAGTTGTATGCACATTGCTGCAATATTCCCAACATACTACGATGCCACCTATCATGTTCTTATTGATGCTGTCTGGAGCATTATGCAGCTTTGGGAAGGCTATGTCAAGAGAGGATAAGCAAAAGCTGAGGTGAGCTGAAGAAAACACTTATAGAGTAAATCGTGGACAGCTTTCTATCTGTGGATGGATTTCATAAACCTGATTTGTATCCATGGTTTTTCCTCAAAGGAACCAAGTGGTTGAGATGTTTGACCATGCATATCAAAATTATATGGTAAGTTTTCCATCCTTTCTGAATCCCAATTCAACTGCACGAAGCCACAATAATGATTTTTCTGTCTGTTTCTACAAATTTGACATGCTTGACCCTGCTTATGTAAAGCGTAGTCGGCTTTATAAAAAAAAGAGCCAATGCTTGATAGTGTGGTATCAAAAGTGTATTCATGTTTGTCCCAGGACCATGCATACCCAGCAGACGAGTTGATGCCATTGACTTGTAGAGGAAGAGTACGTGGCCTTGAACCAAGTCGGGGAGATGTGGACGATGCGCTTGGCAAGTAAGTCACAAATTAGACACAAACTTGACATTTTTCTTGAGGGAACAGTTAAAAAGTTGGAAAATGTCATATATAATTGAAGTACTTGGGAATAAAAATTGGATTTCTATATTGTGGTATGAGTCAGAAAATAGTTACCCGTATAGCATGGTTTGTCAAATCTGGGTCATCCTTTTCAGGACTAAAATGTTAAAAGCTGTACTTTTGTGTTTTTCAAGTAAGTCAGACTTGTACTTGGGTCAAGGATTATAAAGTGCTTTTTATGAACACAGTGATGCTTAAATAGTAATTATTAAAAGAGAATAGACATACTTAGCCCTTTTTTATTGGGAAACTCTAGCAGCAATATTCTGAATTGGCCTAAAGACACGTATCGTAGTCTGCTGGGGTCTTAACATTGTTTGACCATGAGACAGAACAGCTTTTGACCTTTTGATTTCACCTGTATGTAACCTGTCTGAGCTTTAGCTTTTATTCCTTGAGTTTTTGCTAGGTGATGAATGGTTTAATATCTGCTGACTCCTCTTGCCAGGTTTTCTCTGACCCTTATTGACACTTTGGATACTTTGGTGGTGAGTACTAAAAAATATCCAGTGATTTATTAAAATGTCACAAAAAAACATCTAAAGTTATGAATAATTTACAGGAGCATTTTTTCCTGAACATTAGATGTTTTTTTGCTGGTTTTAAGTCTGTAAACCTGTTTAGAATTGAGTCAGTTCTGCTTCTCCCTGCCAGCTCTTGAATAAGACCACAGAGTTCGAGGCTGCGGTGAGGAGAGTCCTCTCAGATGTGCGGCTGGACAACGACATCGTGGTGTCTGTCTTTGAAACCAACATTCGAGTCCTTGGGTGAGAATGGATTATACTGCCAAATGAGAACAAAAAAGGCTCAAGTGCTTTTTCTGTATTCAAAATGGATAAAAACACAAAACATGCAAAGGACTGAATAAATGAGTGAATTGTATTTTATTTAATTGTTAAGGGGTTTGCTGGGAGGTCATTCCATGGCAGTGATGCTGAAGGATGGTGGGCAGCACATGCAGTGGTACCAGGATGAGCTCCTTAATATGGCCAAAGACCTGGGAGTTCGACTGCTACCAGCCTTTAACACCAGCAGTGGCCTGCCTTATCCCAGGGTAATCTATTTTACAGTTCAGCATTCTAAGGCCTTAATGTCACAATCTTCAAGAGTTTGTTATATGACACCAACAATGTTTATTTTAGAGCAGAAAAAGCTTTTGTCCTGATTGTGGGAGAGTAACAGCCTCAGCTGTTGTAGCTACTGATTATTAAGAAGGATCAGTGAAACACAAAGCCCCATCTGTTTGTTAAATTGTCCCAATTTTATCATCCCGTAGAAAACATTTCTGCATAAAACTCTTTTCTGCATTTGCATGTCAAACTGTCAGATCAAAGCTGCTTATTTTCATTTTTTTCTGCTTCACTGCTCTGTTTGCAGCTGTCAAAACTTTTGTCTGAAGAGATTTGCAAATCAAATGTGTCTCTCAAAACGGATGTTTAGGTTTTTTGTTTTTGTTTTTTGTCTGAACACAAGGTTAACCTGAAATATGGAGTCAGGGGTCCTGAGACACGCACAGGCACAGAAACGGACACATGCACTGCATGTGCAGGGACCATGATCCTGGAGTTTGCTGCTTTAAGTCGCTTCACTGGGGACCCTGTGTTTGAGGTACCATATGTCATATCCCACATTTACATTAGAATTTAGTGAAATTTTATTCATGATCTAGTTAAATTGTCCAGCCTATTATTTCACAGAGGAGCTGCTCTAATTTGCCAAACTAGTTTTTAACCTATCTAATGATATTTATCATGAATCGTTGACAAATGTACATTCAAGTCTTATCAAAGCTGTTAAAGAGTTAATAAGAACTGCAGATATTTGGCGGTACCAAACAGCCACACCCTGAAAAGGACTCAGGTTTCATTTAGATCAGGTTTGCAGTTTCTTGTTTTTATTATGTGAATATTGAATCCAGCTCCTGACAGCCACACACAGTCATAATAAACTCAATCTCCTGGCTTCAATGTAATCAAATAGATCATTTTATATAAATAAAACTTTAGTCATTTCCATTTTGCCGTGGATAACTGTAAAGACTAAATCTATCTTGATCCAAAGCGACTTTTAAAAGAGGAACAAGTAGGAGATCCTGGCAAGCACATTGAATGTTAAATCTATTTAAACCACAGAATTGGTGGAACAGGTCCTGGGGTGTAAACTAAAAGCTGGGGTTTCTATTGTAGGGTGTTAAACGTGTTAGGAGAGGAGGTGTTTTCTGAAGTGATGAGTTTTTAATAACCTCTTAAAAGAGGACGTGAACGTCTCTGTTCTGATAGCATTTGGTGGCTTGTTACACCAAATTAAAGCTGTTTCTTCAAAATAAATATTTTATAGTCATTTCAAAGGAATAAAAAATTAATTCTTGCTGATTGTAAATCATCTCACATGGCTCACCTTTGTGCCAGTCCTTTTAGTTATCTATATGTTTGATGTAACACCTGCCACGGTGCAGACAGGTTTACTGCTGCTTAGTCAAATATTTGATAAGATGAAACTGTAGCTTACCGCCTAGCTTTTGCCTTAGAGAACGACTGAGTACTACCATAAAAGCTCCATGTCGTTTATTTTTATGTCGTCTTTTATTTCACTTATGAGGAATGGTGCACATTAACATGGGCACTTCTGTTCAGCTAGATTTAGACAAATTCAGTTTTTTCCTGCAGCTTTTAGGAGTTAAAAAAATAATAAATGCATGTAAACAAAGTAATACAATTATAAATATAATTATTTGGCAAATAAATCATTTACATGAGTGTACACAAAGAGATGGACACATAAATACAGAGACGTTGTTAACCAGAAGACATTGGAGTTTTGTTTGATAATTCCCTGGTTGCAGGAAACTGCTGAAGAAGCTTAGAGTTGGTCAGTTTTGAGTGTAGAGCTGCTGCAGGTTGATTATTTTTGTAAGTCAATAACACTCTCTTCTTCACACAAACACACACAGGAGCATGCCCGCAGAGCCTTGGACTTTCTTTGGGAGAAGCGACAGAGAAACAGCAATCTGGTGGGAACGACCATCAACATCCACTCAGGAGAGTGGGTCAGAAGAGGTGAGCGTGCAGGGACACACAGGTTGATGGGACAAGAAACTGAATAGGGAACATTCAGAGGGTGGATGAGTAGAAACGGAACTCGTGTCATCTGGTTTCTCTTGCATCCTGTGCTGATGGGTTATTTTGATGCTTGCAGACAGTGGAGTTGGAGCAGGAATTGACTCGTACTATGAATACCTGCTGAAGGCCTACGTCCTCCTGGGAGACGACGAGTTTCTGCAGCGGTTTAATACTGTGAGGACACATCACACAGAAGTCTAATAGCACCTGTTTTGGGTCCTAAAACACAAGTTCTTTATCAGCTTTCTATCATGTGGAATGAAGTGAAAATGTATTTTTTAAAACATTTAACTCGGATTTGAGATATTTTTATTGTCACATCTGATCAAACTGCCTCAGTTTTCAGTGTTAAGTTCTCGTTAATGAATAATACATTAGTTATTGATTGCTTCTTACTTTGCAGTAAATATTTAATAATGCAAAGAAATACTGTTGAAGTCAAGTTTACAGGTGCATTAAGCCCTCGGGCTCATAAAAGCTTTATCGTGTAGAGAGCATCAAACTCCATGTGTATAAAGAAAATGGTTTGCTTTATTCTGTTAATCCCAGCTATGTTTCATTTAGCACTATGCATCTATAATGAAGTACATCAGCCAGCCTCCTCTGCTGCTGGACGTCCACATCCACAAACCCCTGCTTCCTGCTCGCACCTGGATGGACTCTCTGTTGGCCTTCTTCCCTGGACTGCAGGTCCGATTAGACTTGTCAGCATTTACTGCCTTTATCGACTCTTTCACTGCTTCTTTAAGTCGTCATTTTTTATATTCCAGGTGTTAAAGGGAGATATCCGTCCTGCGATCGAGACTCATGAGATGCTGTACCAAGTCACCAAAAAACACAACTTCCTCCCAGAGGTAATCTGTCCTGGGCTTGAAAAGTAATTAGTCTTCAGCTTTAACTGCAGCAAGACGGAAACAACTTCGACTTTTGATTGTGAAATCAAATAATTAGGCATGGCTTGTGATTTCAGTCAAAACTGGTTGAAAATAAGCGTATCTGTTGTTCCTCATAGCGTTGACCGTTTGTCTTTCTCTGTCTGTCCTCAGGCCTTCACAACTGATTTCAGGGTACACTGGGCTCAACATCCCCTGAGGCCTGAGTTTGCAGAGAGCACCTATTTCCTTTTTAAGGTAATTTATCAAGTAGCCAACATAGTGCATAAGCTCTACTTCCACTTCTGCATCACAGAAGCAGATGTCACTTTTAGACACTGCGGCTCACGTTTTAGTGTTTGTTTTTGAGCTGAAAAATCCACAAACATCCCAAACAATTGTTCATAACTGTTCTGATCTTGTGCCTGAAGGAGCAGGTTGTCACTAAAATCCTTTTGCTTATCAGAGCGACCTTCATAGCTGATGTGCCATCCTTTTTTCATGATCACTCCTCTGTCCTCCCGTTCTCAGGCCACAGGAGACCCGTACTACCTGGAGGCAGGCCGAACCATCCTGGACAACCTCAATCGCTTTGCCCGTGTGCCCTGTGGGTTTGCTGCAATGAAGGATGTTCGCACAGGGAGCCACGAGGACCGGTCAGTATAAAAACACTGTTTGTACGATAACAGGAGACTGAGTAGTTAAAGCATTTACACATGCATTTCATTTTTCTAGATATTGGTAGTTCTCTGACTAATCTATATTTTGCTCCACATCTTTTCTTTCTTTCTTTTTTAGAATGGACTCATTCTTCCTTGCTGAGATGTTTAAATACCTCTTCCTGCTTTTTGCCGAAACGGACGACCTTCCTTTTGATGTAGAGGACTACGTCTTCACCACTGAGGCCCACTTACTGCCTCTGTCTCTCTCCACCACACCTTACCCATCACCCATCACCTCCAACAGAACTGTAATAAATTTAATCTCAAGTGTTTTTTCTGATATTAGAAAATGGATTCAAGTGTTCAGGCTTCCCAGATACTGATAAAACTTGTTCCCACAAATCAGACAGAGGAGGAGCTGGATGACTCCAACTTCGATTGGACGTGTCCAAACACCCGGCTCCTGTTTCCCGACCCCGCCTTTCCTCGTAACCTGAGAGAACCGATCCGGAGCGTCGTCGATAAAAGCTGCCCGCGCCCTGTCCCTTACAGGTATGCGCCCTTACAGGTTTGACCTGAATCTTAGATTGCACTTTTTAAGAACAGCCTGTTCTGTTTCCTATTCATTCCTCTTCCTTCTCTTTCTTTGGTAAAAGCTTTGTATAAAACCATCTCTCATGCCATTTCTCATTTACCTCCTCTCAGGGAGCCCGGTATGGGTCGTCCCCCTCTGAGGGCTCAGGACTTCATGGCAAACAACCCCGAGCACCTGGAGCTGCTGAGGAGGATGGGAGTCAGTCTCATCCACCTGAAAGATGGCAGGGTGCAGCTGGTCCAGCATGCTACTCAGGTTAATGCAAAAAGTGCACAAGAAGTCGAGGATTCTCAAAAACAAAATAAACACACTTGAACAAAATAATTACATATTAGTAAACCTTTTCCCCACACCATCTTATTCCTGGTCTTTTTTTGGGCCTTAAAAAAATCCTTTCCCACACTGTCCCTCTACACCTAGGCGGTGAGTGCTGTAGCAGCAGAGGATGGTGTGAGGTTCATGCAGGAGATGATGGAGCTGTCCAGCCAGCAGCAGAAAGAGCAGCTGCCTCCCAGAGCCATCCAGATCGTCTCACATCCGTTCTTCGGTAGGGTCGTTCTGACCGCAGGACCAGCGCAGTTTGGCACAGACCTGTCCAAAAGTGTCACAGGGGTGAGTCCAGAACCAGAAGCCAACATCGGGGATCCCACTGTAGTGCTGTGTATGCAAAAAAAACTATAATTGTGTTTCATTATTCTTGGCATTAAATCTGCTTTTCTTCCTCGTGTGTTTGCAGGTTCGAGGCTTTGTGACAGTGGCTGAACCTTACAGCGGCTGTTCTGAGATCACCAACGCCGAGTACGTCCAAGGCCACATCGCTTTGCTGCAGAGGGGCCAGTGTATGTTTGCAGAGAAGGCCCGACACATCCAGAAGGCCGGCGCCATCGGAGGCATAGTCATCGGTCAGTGCAGACAGCAAAAGACACGAGACAGAAGATGACTGCACAGTGACGAGATTAGTGCACGCTAACTAAATTATCTCAAAGACATCCAGTCTACAGAGGTCCTGCTCTCAGCACTGAATATTTAAACAGAACTTCTGATTCAAATAGGGATTTCTTTATTTGATTAGAATCACAGATGCTGTTAAAAATGATTAAATAAAGTGGTAAACTATTATAAAACAGTAAATAAAAGGCAGTAGTTACGACACACATGGTTGATAAAACTGTTGTGAGCTAACTTCTTTTTTTGTGCTCGTTTTTATCCCGTCCAGATGATAACGAGGGCAGCAGCAGCGACACTGCGCCCCTGTTCCAGATGGCCGGAGACGGCCGTAACACAGATGACGTCACTCTGCCGCTCCTCTTCCTCTTCCACAAGGAGGGCAACATCCTGTTGGAGGCGCTGAAGGAGTACAGGGAGGTGGAGGTGCTGCTGAGCGACAAAGCCAGAGACAGAGGTGCGACATTCTTTCCTCGTCCAACAACCCGAGTCTCTTTATATGTTTTATAAAATCCAGATGAATGATTCAGGCGTTATTTGAAGCCACCTGTGTTTTATAACGAAGTGTAGCGAAGGTGTTTGTATCCCATCCTTATTCTTTTCCTGTTTTGCCTCTTTTTATTTCCTGTTTGTACCTCTCTCTTCTTTCTTCCTTTTTATAATCCTTTGGATGAGCAGCAGCCATATTTAAAGGTAAACCGCTTCCTGGAAGCCTGATTGAGGGCAGTAAGTATTCCTTTTTTCCCCACTTTCATTGTCTATATCCCCTTTTTTTCCCTTAATGTTTTACATTTATATTCACCTCTTTCATTTTGCCTTCTAATCACATCATTCTGTTTCATAAAGCTTTATTCTGTAACCACTGTCTTATTTCTTCTCCTCTCTTCATGAGGTTTTGGTTTTGAGTTTTTACATCTCGTATAGCACAGCAGATTCGGACCACACGTACATCAATATTTTCTGTTGTTAATGACTAATATAACGAAGCCTAAACAGGTGAATTATCAGCTACATTACAGCACAGTTAGAGATCACTCTTCTCTGCATTCTTCCTGCTGCTTGCAGACGCTTGTGATTAATGGTTTTATAACCATAAAACATCCCCACTGCCTGCTGACCAGATAACAAGTACCCATCTGTATCTGAACTGTGAAGGCTTTAAATTCACAAACTGCTGTTGTAATTTCAGCAGTCCAGAGATTGATCCTTTACAATCAGCTGCATTTTTACAAACAGGACAAACTCTCACTCATTTCTTGCCAGATCTGTTTAAATTCACAGTGCGTTTTTTTGCCAGAATCTGTTTGTCAGTTGACTCTCAGTTTGGCTGCACAGCGATGTGAGAAAGGTTTTATCCTGTGGGAAACATGACTCACAGTCAGCACCATGCTGTTATAGTTGACAGCCTCTCGATGAAAACTGTTCTATTTTTGAACTGGAATGGCTACCAGGAGGAGTGTGTGTATATTTCCGACTGAGAATAAAAAGAGCCTCCTCTGTGTGTAGGTGTGTGTGTTCCTTGTACATCTTTTATATAAAGCTGTTCATCACGCCCCCTGCTTCCCTTTCAGGTGTGGATGTACAAGAAGCAGAGGAGGATTGTCAAACTGAGGCAACAACTTCCACTTCATTTGAACCTGTTAGTCAGTCGCAAATCAGCACAGTGGAGCTGGATGAATCGGCTCCTGAGGAGGTTTCTCCTGCGCAGGAGGAGATGAGTCCTGCAGAGGATGCACCACAAGAGGAAGTTATCCCTATAGATCCGCAGGCTGATTCGGCTCAGCCGAAAGAGGAAAGAGAGGAGGAGAGAGACTCTGAGAAGACAAAAGAGCCTCATGATGACACAGACTCAAACAGCCAATCAGTGGATGAGCTGCTGGCTGATTGGCGGGAAGACCTGGAGGCTTTCAGGCAGATGGAGAAGGACGAGCTCTGACAGTCTTCAGGCTCAACGTGCTCTCTGACTGTGGGGTTACTCCGGCATGGGGAAACACCTGGAGGGGGTGTATAGTCTCATGTCACCAGTCTCCATCTGACGAACTTCGAGGAAGCTGTCACAAAGGTTTATTTTGCCCCTCTGTGAAAGATATCACGTACGACAGCCTACATACTGTAACTCTGGACCATAATGGAGTCTTTAGGTAGATGATGAATCAGAGACCAGGGTTCTTACCTCAGATTCTCAAACTGTTTTTTGTCTGTGTGACAAAACAAACCCTAACGAAGCCCTCAGACTAGACTTTAACCACGCCTCACTGTCCAGTTTGTGTTTTTTCTCGCTGTAGTTCTCTATGCATCTCTGACCCGTTCTAATCAGTCAAACGCAGGTCCAGCAACAACCTCCGCTCATTAAACCATCGACCAATTAATTTTGTTCAATGTGAAGATTATTCATGGTGTTTTATTTAAAATCTTAGTGGTCTTGGATCTAATCTGATGTACGCCTTGAGGATCGATAAGCTCGTTAATGTGAGGGGGGTTTATAGTGGCTAGGAACTCGGCACCTAACGACTTATTCTCATAAATGTGAGGTTGTGTGTAAATAGTTCTCTAGATTCCGGATATATGGGCTGAAATGATTCAGTGCATTTCGCTCAGGTTCTGGCTCATATAGCTTGTGGACCACTCTAGGGCAGACACACCCTCCAATAGACTGGATCACACATTCATAGGCCACCACAAGAGGGCGCTGTCAGATCTGTTTATGATGCTGAAGCTGCTGGAAGGAGCAGAAATCAGCCAATGATTGAACAGGATAAAATTCAGTAATGATGGAATAAAGAAATTGGGGGTGATTATCCCAATTATTTAATTTTAAGTTTGTCCTTTTTTTTGTCTGTTTATTTTTTCAGGCTGCTGCTCAACACTGAAATAACATGGAAAACTTTATAAACTAATAATAAATGTGAAAAGGGCAAGACTGACTTAAATGAAACCAAGGAAGATGGAAAAAGCTGTCAAAGCTTTTAGAGAAGATGATAAACACGTACTGATTGAGAAGAAACAGGAATGTTTGAGTCAAAGTGGAGATTTTAAAATCAGTTCTTTCAGCAGACATGTCTAAACAGTGGGTGGACACCCACGTCAATTCGCTCGAGTCAACATGACAGATATGTAATTGGAAAATTCTCATGTATACCGTGGCATTACTGTCAAAACGATTACAGCTGCTGTGGAATACGTATTTATGTCTAGGAGAAAACTTTACTACCCAGAAATGATGCTCATTAACTTGTAAGAAGTATTAAAGACCTTCTGGGAAATGTGCTTCTAAAATAAAAACATGAGTGTTTTGATCTTAATGTAGGTAGATGTGGAGGGGAATTTACTTAAAGTATGCAACAGTTATGCATTTAACCTGCATCTTAAGATAAATGTGTTGAAGTTTTGAGTACAATAGTATTGTGTATTAAAGGTGAATAAAACAAGTGAAAGAAATTGCACATATCTGCAAATAATACTCTGCTATAGATTAAGCACAGGTGGTAAAAACATGCAATCAAAATATAAGAAAAAGAAACTAATCTGCCAGGATTACATTTGAGCAAAGTTTATTCTGGTTACAATGGTAAATATTTAATTACAGTATTTATATTTTACTTTTCAAGTTTTTGGCTTTCAGATCCAATTTCCTGTTTTCACTTTTAAAGGATGTTTTGTTGAAAAAAAAAATAGGATCAATGGTCAATTAGAATAAAAAATCAGAAAACAAACATACAAGGAAAAACCTGATTATATATAAATAATCAGTCTTCGTGCTTGTGATTTGACTTGGCTTAATTTTCAATGTAGAAAACAACAAAAATCATTTAGAATATTTGTATATAATTATTTTAAATAGAAATAGATTAACAATATTCAGCTTTATAACTGGAGGCAGGTGACTGACCAACATTTAAAATGGTGATGAGGTCCAGCCCTCGGATCTTGTGGCCCCTGCAGGGACCAGAACCTCTGGTCGGCTCGGGTCCAGCACTGATTGGCGCTCCTCGGTAAGATGGCTGCATCGCTGCGCGCATTTAGTGGCATCCTGGTGAAATGACGCACACTTTACGTTCAGTCCTCGCAGCTCTCCAGTCTCCATAGCTCCCATCCCGCCCGGCACACAGCCCGGAAGACCGAGCCGCTGCCCTCCAGTGGACCGAGCGGAACCGGTTCATCTGAGTAAGTAGCAGCCTGAGTTACTTTCCTACCGTCTAACGTGTCTTTTATGCTCCGTTTGGAACCACGTTCCTCCGGTTCGTGTGTTTCCAGAGTGAACCGTGATGAACCCGGTTCCCTCACTCGGAGCCCGTGTTTTGTTTTCGCTTCGCTGCGACACTTTCGAAGCTTTTAAAAAAATATATACTTTTTACTAATCACAAAGAGGACTTGGAAGCGGGACGTGTTTTTTATTTGGTCTCTTTTGGACTGTGGCTCGCCTCGGACAGCGTTGACTCAGCGGCGCATTTTGAAATTTTCCACACATCCTGGTTGGTTGAGCCACCCCGTCTCCCCGCGGCTCCCTGTCCGCTCTGAGGCCGTTTGTTTTCGGACAAACGCTCCACAGAGGGGAGCCTCGCTCCGACAGAGGCTACAGGCCGTTTGTGGGATTCAAACTACACACATTCACGGAGATACTTTCAGCTCCCTCCCCTCGGATCTGCTTTGCCCTGTCGGGGGAAACAAAGCGTCCAGTGTCTCCTTGTAGCGCAGCTGGACACAGCTGTCTGACGGCGGTGAGGGGATCGAACCCCGGTAAGGACAAGGGAGTCAGTGGTCGGTGTTATGCCGAGATGTGTTACCATTTCTCCTCCAGCTTTTCTTCCTATCCTCTGCTGTATTTTTAAATAATGGTATTTGTGGAAAATTTCCAAACCATCTTCATCATTTTGTCCCTTTTTGTAGCATAAGAATGTCACCGATAGTGCACATAGTTTTTTTGCGTTCAGCAGGAAAACACAACAATACGTTTGTGAAATATATACGACTGAATTGTTACTTCATGAAGTACACATTCTGAGAACTTTATACTTTTACATTAAATTTTGTTCATTTTATCAGGGGTAAGGCACCCCACTGGTTGGACAGATGGGGACAGTTCTCAACAGGGAACACATTTCTATGCAACACCTGTTACAGGTCAGAAGCTTCTCTGTTGGCTATCAGGCTTGATTTTGTAAATCCATTGTGAAATTTGATTAAACATCCTCTTTTGCTGATTATTATCATAATAAATCATCTTTTCATTTACTTGTCGTCACTAAAGGAACTCCAGAAGTTTCCCAACTTCCTGCCTATAAATGTAGTCATTATCTACTGTAGATTTTGAGATTTCATTTGTTGATTGTGCAGCGTTCTGGTGTGAAACTAAGCTGGTGTGGTCGGTGCGTAACCTCCTGTCACCAGCAGCTGACATCAGGGTTTATATAGGTTACCAGAAATCCTGATTTATCCATCTGCGTCCATCTGCCTTCCTCTCACAGCTTCCTTTATGTATGTGTGCTTGTTGCTCACATATGGCTTTTTGATCCGGTGGAGAGCAGAAAATTTAAACCTCTCCCCTCCTTACTCAGGGGGCTAGAGGAGCTATTCTTAGCCGTTCTCTTCCTCCTTCCTTTTTCCTCATCCTCTCAATCATCACCATCATCTTCCCATGTGCCCTCCTAACCCCTCAGCTGATGAAAACCAGTTCGGATGAGCGTTTGGCCCCTTGTCTGTGTCATCACTCAGCACTTGCTTGCGGAGTCACTGTGTGAAGAGGTGGAGGGTTTCCATGGTTACCAGGATGTCTCTTCCATCTGTGGGCGTGGGGAGGGAGTTCCCACGACTGTGCCTTTCATCCAGTTTGTGTTTGCTTTGCAGGCCCTCTCGGTGCCATCAGGTGTGATGAGGTAGTCTTTATTGCAGTGCAGAAAGCACAAGGCCAGCGCAACACGATCCCTCCGTGTTCGGTTTGACTGAGGGCATTGCCGGACTTGTCAACCTGTCTCCTTGACTGAATAATGATCAGAGCTGCAGTAGCAAATGTAGAACAAAAAAATCCATCTAATTTACTGTTTTCCTGGTGTGGTGTTTAGGTTTTCATGTGTCTGCGCTGCATCAGACCGGCTGATTGGCGGTTTCGAACCGTGTCAGTGCTGTTTGGTTCTGTTTTCTGACTCCTGCGTCGTTTATGTCAGCAGGAGCTGGCGATGGAGCCGACGTTTCTGCTTTCTGTGCTTGTGTTCATCACACGATGAAGCAGCATCTCTCCCTGCATCTCTGACTGTTTACAGTTCGGATCACGTTCAGAGTCCAGCTGGAACGGACAGAGACAGAGTGCAGTATTGATTTAACCTTTTATTTCTACATTTTCTTACTGGTCATGTCTGTTCCTTGTTCTTTTACTGACTGTAGTAACAGATTGCATCTGTTTCCATCTGTTTTGTAGATTGACAAAAAATAGTTTCAGGGGAGATCTTTGCATCTTTGTCTCTTGATGGTTGCAGAACTGCTGGAGAGTTCACCCTGCCTATAAATATTAGTATAGGTGACAAGCTGGTGCATAAATAAAATACATCATATAAACAAAAAGTGTGGCTACCTTCATACATGTTTCTACATTTTAATTTTTTTAAACATCTAAAAATCTAACAAGAATTTTCTTATTCCTGTATTTAGATCATTTGTTCTGCATGCAGCATTTCATCAGATAAAACATGCTCCAACAGTCAGTTACTTAAACATAATTCAATCGAAATCCTGTCACTTTTTAAACTAAGATCATCTTATGTTGCCCACAATTCCAGATGTGGGCAAATAAAGCATTATCCTCCACCTTTTGGCAGCAGATGATAAAGCAAAAAGGATGGCCTAATAATAGCATCTGTTTAACAGCAGTTAATAATTATATAAAGTGCTGGAAATGGATCATAGCAACTTTTATTTCTCTAAAATGTAATTATGTTATTTTTTTCTAATATTTCTTATATCTTTTTATGATGATAAACTCCAATCTGATTTGTTTTTCTTTTGTTTAGAAGAATAAATCTTTCTACATTCTGTAAGTATATAATTGTGTCACTGTGCACAAAATAATAAAATACTCAAAAGTTGATTAATAGATAATATATTCAGCGAGTTTTATGAACAGTTGTCAAACCATTAGATTTAAACTCGTATTAAACAGACCCAACAGACGGAGACAAATGCTGTGAAGGTATTTAGTATAGAATAAAAGCGGCTTATTCGTCATAAAAAGGGCTGAGTTTGGATTGTTATGACAGTTTTTAAGGGCGTAGAACCTCTGATGTGATTTTTGCATAAAAACAAATTTAAATACTTAAAAATTGAGAGAACGAGTACCTGCGTTTAACAGGAACAAGCCTGGGTTAGGTGTCTCCTGAGGCGCTTAACGTACGCTCAGGAACAACATTTCAGATTTGCCACCAGCCATGTTGAGACGTGAAACTCAGGCTTCGTCTGCAGCTCCTCGGCAGAAGGCTGGAACAGGCAAACATTTCAGTGTTTTCTTTCGCACGCACTCTCCCTCTCCCTCTCTCTCTCTCTCTCTCTCTCTCTCTCTCTCTCTCTCTCTCTCTCTCTCGCCTGAAATGGCTTTCACAATTATCCCGCAGCGCGCTTGCCAGTTCCTCATACACTGAGATTTATTTTCCTCAGCTGCGGTAATTACTAATGAATATTAATGTGGGTATTTTCTCATTTTGCAGCTCGTGGGTTGGTTTGTTAGCAATTCAGATGGATCTGGGTGAGAAAACGTAAACAAGTCTGACCTTGCGTGGATGCTGTGTGCTGGAGTGGGCCCACTGTGTCAGCCTTGCAGCTGTCTCTTAAGAAAACATGTTCAACAGGCACTCTTGAACTGAAACTAACTGCACTGAGAGTGAAGTAAAATATCCACAACTCTGAGCACGTTGAGAAAACGCACCATCATCAGCTCGATCTCACCTCATTCCCCCTTTTAGATTCCTAAACGTTTCTCTTTGACATCTCCTTTCTGTTTTTGTGCCTCATTATTATTCTGCTCGTCACCCTGAAATCAACTAATCAATCATGTCATGCTCCAACTCGCTTTTGCTTCTGTCACAGCTGGAATCAGCAGAACAAAATGTTATCAGGAGGATTAAAACACGCATAACGACATGCCTTTTGGTCTTCGAGGGAAGTGCTCTGGTTCTCGAGAACTCTGTAGTTTAAACGCCAGCCGTTAATATGCCTCAGAGGAGGCATTTTATCCTCCAGTCTGACTTGCGTTGGGTGAAACCATTCATTGTGGTTTGTTTTGGTTCTACCTGCAGTCTAAAATGTGAGTTTCTGCTGTTAATGGCAGCCTGGGAATGATTTGCACACATCTCTCGTTTTTGCTTCCTTGAGCCCTCTTTGAGTTGCAGTTATGTAAGGAAATGCCAAGCAGACCTCGCAATTTCAGCTCGATTGGCTTTTATAGGTCTGGAGTAGAAACACAGACCCCTTACCGAAGTGAATGCATGTAGAAGCTTTTCTAAAACCTGCTTTAGCTCTGTGCAGCCAGTGTGTCTCAATCTCAGGCTGTGGTTTAACTCAGCAGAACAGAGGTGCTCCTGTATGAGATCTCCCTCCTCCCCTTCCTCCTTTCTCCCCTCTGCGTTCAGAACACCACCTCCTTCCATGGCTGCCGATCATCTTCATTCCAGCTCTCAGCAGCAGACGGTAAAGAAAAAGATGCTTTGAACAACAGGGCGTCATTAGAGAAAAGCCTTTATTGGTCACAAATCTGTGTTTGCGTTTCTTCTACGGCTCACCAGAGAGAAGAAACGCTTAAACTGGGACGAAATTAAAGGATGTCTGGTTTAGAGTAAATATTATGATGTGTTGGACCGGGGTTGAACTGAGACACTGCAGCACACCGCCACGATTCTCCATCAGGAGCTCCTGTAGCGGCTTCAGGTGAATCCACTGCTCGAAAAATTAGATCAAAATCCTATTATTGGAAAGATGAGGCAAATATTAGCAGTGTTCTATCTTTTCAATGATCAAGTACATTGTAATAATGCCATGACAAGATCAAATAAATAATTTAAATTTGGAGGTAGCGGCCAGTCACAGCAAGCTGCAACACTGGGTGTCAAAGTTGAGCTGTGCTTTCACAACTTCTAAGACAGTTTGAAAAAGGGAACCCAAGGAGTGGCTGAGTGAGTACCTAATTTTTTCCAGCTTCATGTCCCCTAACCACTGTGTATGTGTGGGCAGAGCAGCATCCTTCCACCTGAAAAATGTAGCTCATCAGGCTAGGAGGGAGAAAAAGCTATATGCTGCTTTTTGGGTTTAAGTGGCTTCCATCCTCAGTAACTCCAAATAAGGAAATCAGAGGGTTTGGTTTTAAACTAATGTTCAACATTTAAGAGCGGGTGTGAAACCCCCCGATCCAGACTGGGACATGTCCAAAACATATGTATAAGGGAGGCTTCATTAGTTTTACATTTATCACAATAGGGGTTTACTTCAGAGTACATGCACAATAATGTAATTTGGAGTTATGAGACTAGAATTTAATTGAGCAGCGACAAAGACATAAAGAACTCAAACTGACTGAAGTTAATTGGACTAACCTGGTCCATCAGTTTTTCAGCTGAAATTTCTTTGTGACTTTAAATTAAGCCTCTGTAGGTTGATCATTTTCATCAAGTGATCATTCTTTTGTTCCTAACACGTTGCCCATTACATATCAGTTTTACAATTGAGATCTGATGGGTTTTCAAAGTGTTCCTTGAACTTTTTGGAGCAGAACATATGTGTGATCAAATGAGGTGAACTTGCTGTGCATTTTGTCAAGTTAGCAAGTTTATTCAAATAATTCATGGAAAGTTGCTGAAACTTTTCACGCACGTTTTTATACCTTTGCTTCAAAACTATAGTTAAAGTTCTATGTTTTGTTGTTATTTTGCTCCATTTGCTAAAAACTTTCTTTTTAGATTATTTTATTCATGCATATTGTGAACTTTATTTTTTTTTTTTTAGAATATACTATTTTAAGCAGGGCTGCACAATATTAAAAACGTGCTTTGAAAATTTAAGAAGCCATAATTAACTTTGCAGAAAATGTTATTTTTTTACTGTAAAAATGCTTTTCGGCAATAAATTTGATATAATTTGAAAACCTGATTAGGCGCCTTTTACTTAGATTTATACCTGTAAAGATTCAGCATCCATGAAATGAACAACACAGCCCTACAGGTTTTAAAAAATTGCTGCAGCACTCAAGTTTTATTAAGTCCCGCCTCCTGGAAGGCATAGTCTGCTGTGATTGGTCAACTGTCATAGTGTGCAGCTGATGCTATGATGTGTTCTTGTTGGTCCAGTCAGTCTCTTGTCTCATACAGTTAACTGTACAAGAAGGTTGTCAATAATAAGTCTGTTGATGTTTCTCCAATCTCTGCTGCGTGACTTACCTTATTCTCATGGATTTGGTTGAGTCACACTTGGTTTGTTGTGTAATGGACACAATATGAGGCTGAAGCAAAGGGAGCATGAAATGAGGGTTTTGTAATGTTGCAGAGTTCAGCGTTACTGCACCTCTGTTGACTGAAGGCACAAAAACTCGGGGATTTGACCTGCAGATTTCATTCTGAACGAGGCTTTTACTCTTTATTACACACTCTGTGTGTGTGTGTGTTGTGTTGCGTAACAACACTCCTTGTCAAGTTCTGCTATTTTACCTACGAAAACAGTTTTGAGGCACAGAAATGAGCTCTTTGTGGGTTAGATGTTTTTATGGCGGTATAAGGCAGCGTCTCAGATTGATATAGAACAGATTCAGAGTTTTATTAAAAACAAGAATTAAGGATGAGCAGCAGGTTTGTCATCAATACATTCTCATAATTTGGACTTTGCTTTATGTTAATAATCTTTTAATTTCCTGAGAACCAGAGAAGGAATAAGACATTCCTAAAGAAACTCTGCAGTTTGGGTGGAGTCACATTTAGGTGAGTAGGTGGTCCTTCAGTGTGGTCCAGGACATTTTTACATTCACGCCATCAGAATGTGGCCTCATGGTTCATGTGATCAGATCTGATCTGAAACTTTGATGTAAACAATTAAAGGAGGAATGTTAAACTACTGTGTTTGAAACATCCTTTATAATAGAAATTTTTATTTCATAAAATCACATTTTTCTTAATGTATATGCATTCTTTGGATTTTGCAAGCTCTGAGTTGCTGAACTTGGCAAACCACAGATATTTTGTAATGCACACACACACACACACACATACACACTCAGACACACACACTCAGTTCTCTGCAGTTTATTAAAGGGCAGTGCAGACAGCAGAGCGTGGATCAGCACTTAGTTTTGCAGCTTGATAAAGCGGGGAATTAATCTGCGCTGTGTCACAGGTCGCTTCACAGGGAGACCTGCCCTGGAGTTAGAAATCTCCCTCACAACTCGACTCATATCTTCCTCATTACTGTGAAGCCCTGCTGTTAAAGGGGCCATGCAGGAAATCAGGAAAAGACGAAAAAAAGCCACACCGTTTTGCAAAAACTTCCAACTACGACTCCTTTTTCTTTCACTTCTGTTTGGCCAGTTTTTCTGGCTCGGAGGCCTCTGGCACAGGCCGGTGTTTGAGAAACCTTCACACTGCTCAGCACTGTGAGCACACTGCGTGTTTATGCAAGCATTTACACGCACACCTCCCTCCACAGGGTTTTTTTTTTTTTTTTGAGTTCCTCCTTTGACAAACTGACTTGTTAAGGTAGCTTATTCACAAAACTAAGTCAGTATGCAGGAATGAACAAGTATCTACATTTGCCAGGTTGTGTTAATTTTACAGATTTGCATATTTGCCTTGTGGTGAAAATACCACATAACTTAATATTCATTTAAGAGAAGAGATGGGGTTTTGTATTGTTCTCTGCCACGTTTGGCGGATGTTTATCTTTACAAAAAAAGTGCAAGAAATGATGGGAAAACTGCAGCTGACGGTGTGATTTTAATCACAAGTCATGCTGAATGTGAGGCATCTGTAGTGATCTGCACGGATCCTGACCCGGTTTAAAACTTTTTATCCTTTTTACATGCAGCCTGTTTTTCAGATCACGCTGGCTCAGTCTGTGTGTATGTGTGTGTGTGTGTGTGAGAGACACACAGGGAGAGATCGCTGGCACAAGTGTCTTTGCTGACTCTAAGCTTGTCCCATTAACACACTTCAGCTTGCAGGAGACGAGCTCTGAGTGGCACCATCCAGCTGTCTTGTGGGTTAAATCAACACCGAGCAACGCCCCACTGTGGTTCTGCTCGTGGCAGAGTCGCCGTCTGAGTGCAGCTCGACTCCTGTTGGATCCAACTGGAAGTCTGAACGTGATCTCATTACACAGTGAAACAGGCAGAAAGAGTAGGAGGATAAAAACAAGCGCTCACCAGAATATCCTGATCTTTTTTTGGTGTTTTTTAAAATTATTTTATTGCAGTGATTCTTCTGTTAAAGCATTTTCTTCCTAGTCTGTCTTTGAATATGTGCATTTTCTCTGCTCTGACTGTATTTTTGAAGGCATTTCAAGAATTCCGACAGTAAAAATAGTCCAAGAAGAGAAGTTTGGGGAAAAAAGCAACAACCGAGAATGGCATAGGTTTGTTATAATTGAAAGAAAACTACATTTATGAGAATAACATGAACATAGCAGGCGTTAGAGGAGCATCAGTCAACCCTACACCTACTGTAGCATCCACCTTAAAGACTTATTTCATAACACAGATTAGATTACATTAGGTCAAGCCCTTTTCTTTTTTAGCTTGCTACAATCTACATTTACACATATTTTGTAAATCTTTACTTCTCTCAATTTATCATTGCATTGCTTTTTTTTTTGCAAGCTTATTCGATTCAAACCCCAGAAATTCCAGAAAGGCTTCATTTTGCTGCTAATTATGATATTTATGCTCATAAATGACCATAAAATTCCCTTTAAAAATGTGTAATGCAAAAACGACTGCAGTGAAAAGGTTTATAGAAGAGTGTTGCATGAACCTTTGAGGTTTGGAGCTGTTTTAAGATGGCAGCAATAAGTTCAGGAAGCTATCTATAATCAGCATCTTTTACACAGAAACACCTCAAGATGTCTAAGAAATCCCTTTGAGGGGTTTTTATGATGCTTGTGAAAAAATATCATTTTTGGACTTTCTAGTTACTTAAACATCAAAATTTAACATTTTTAATGTTGCTAAAAACTCAGTGACCCCTTGTCTTTTACAGGCCTCTCTGGTGTGTATTTATAGGTGTATTTGGCTTTGTAATAGTCCGCCTACTAGCTGTAACTCAAGTAATAGCAGCCTGTGGATCCACATAGCCTAACATTATCCCTGAACACAACAACAGCCCCGGGTCTAATTTTACCCCGCTCTTATTCACAATTTGGTGTTTCAATACACACAAATCAAAAGCTTTTCTAAGGGAAGCTGCCCACACATACACACACACACACACACACACACACACACACACACCAGAGACCGTTTGAGAAATCTGTCAATGCTGAACGTCTCACTCCTCCGGAGGTTTTCATCGGGGAGTTTCTGCTCTTTGCTGATTCAATATTCACTTCAGTTCAGAGCTAATTGCTCAGAGTCAAAAGACGTCTCTCTTCCCCTTTCTTTTTTTTATCCTCCTTTTTTTTCTGTCACCGTAGCGTCATCATGCTGCATCCATCTGTGACACCTCGCTCGTATTGATTGGTGCAGCGTCCTCGTTCGGGAGAGGCAGATTATGCCTGATGAGATTATTTCTGCCTTTATGTGCCTCAGACCTCACTGAGATCCTCCAGCTGTGTGTGTGTGTGTGGTTGCGAGACATAATTGAGTGTTTCCAGAGTTGTACTTGTAGTAAGAGGTGTCCCAGTCTGCCTGGAACACACAGTAAAGAGCTCTCGAGACTCAAGACTTGCGCTCAGGCTCACAGCGTAAACTATACGAGCTTCTGTCTGGATCTGTGGTCCCTCGGTGCAGCTCTGTCTCGCCCGTGGGCCCTTTAAGAAGCTCATGAGTAATCTCTGCTCAAACCCCTAGAGATTAACGTCATGTGTGAATTCCCTCGCCCTGTCTTGTGCAGTGCAACATATTTTAATTAGCCCAGCTTCTTCATCAGGAAGACTAATTGTAGCGTAGTTTTTCTGAGAGGATGGATGTGTTTTAGCTGCTCCATGCACACCTGGTGCTTTGTCCTGAGAGGAGGAGACCCACACAGGAGCAAACAGTGTCCTTCTGTTAACTTCAAACGCTCTGATGGGGGAAGAGGAGGGGGGCAGGCGGTGCGCTTTTGAAGGTCCACACTCATCTTTCCCCTCCAATTGTCCATCCTTTCCTTGACCCTTGCCTCCTTTTTTTTCTTTTTGTTTGCCTTCAACACACACTCGCCCTCCTCTTCTTCTCACTTATGCTGCAGCTCCTCGGATTTAATTTTGGCCAATGGGTAACCATCATCTGCCCTGCTTGCGAGCACTGTTCCTACAGCAGCCAGACAGGAAGTGACAATGACAGCTTGACGACATGTGTGACTGACACGGAGACCATCGACGGCGAGATGTTTGAGTGTGAGATTGACTGACAGCAACTTTCACAGCTTTGTGTCGGTCCTGCTGGGTGGGAAGGTTTCACTGTCATATCCGCCAGACGATAATAAGGTGTTATGTATATTTTATTGTGCAAATACTGACTCGGCGTTCACACTATTGTTTTCCTGTTTCTCTTTCAAATTGATTACGTTTTCATACCTAATGTGGGCCGTAGCTACTTCTGCATTCTTTGTGCCGTTTTAATCATTCAAATCTTAAAACTATCAGCTTGTTTTGGGGGGGAAATGGGTGTTAAAAAATGTGTTGCATATATTAAAAATATTTAATATTTATCTTTTTTATCATTAAAATAATGTTTTAATAATCCCAAAATGGCTTTAGAAATTATTTAACTTTATTTCTATGTTTTTTCTCCTTGGCGTTCTCTTCCTTTCATCCTTCTTAAACGATGTGCTCTTTGTAAAGTTTGCTTCTACATATTTTCACCTAAAAACTTTATTCAAACTTTAATTGAAACATTGTTGATTCAACTTTTTGATATATTGGCCTATTTTATTAAAATGGAAAAAATGCATTTTTTTTTTTTAAATTTCAGAAAAGTTTCATATTTTACTTCTGATGACATAACCACCCTGCAGCTTTGAGAGCTGAAACAAAATTTCTAAACAAACCCTCCTACAGATTTTATAGTACATAAATGTAGGGATTTGTGTCTTCTTTCAGGCAATGCATCTCTCGTTGCTTCATCTCTTTATATGATTTCTTCAACAGATCTTGGCGAACTCATCCAGCATTCTGTATTTTTGCAGACAATTTAATTTCTCTAATTATTTTCAAGATCGTGTCCAGTCAGTTCACAGAAAACAAGTGCTTCCCCGCCCCCCCCCCCCCCCCCTCTCCCCCCATATAACGTCAACAAAAAAATAACACAATTAG